>JAOTOL010001051.1:0-233692 GCA_034440575.1 Imbricaverruca yamaguchii | reverse complement strand
GATGACTGGTCCCCTAGCACTTCCCTAGGCGAGAGAGGTACGCTCAAAATGACGCCTTTAGCCCAAGGTTAAGTCTGCTGGAGCAAACCAGTACGTGAGTGAGATTTTCGGGACATTTCGGACTTCGGGTGTTTCACACTGCATGCATTCAGAATGCTAAACTCAACCATACGCCCATGGCAGCACTAATAATATTTTTCAATTTTGTTCGGTACATCCCATGAGAACGAAACAATCGGTTTTCTGTTCCAAAATGATCAGAGCCAAGTAATTCGCGGGACCAAAATGCCCAGCTCAGAACATAGTTTAAGAACCAATCTATATTGACAACGTTTTATCTAGAAGGGTAGATGCAATCCATAAATCACCAGGTATCTCCTATATCAGTGAGGGACGCTCCAGTGACAGTCAGGCTGTCCTCATTTTCCAGCGAAGGCCTCATCTGTCAGTCAGACGGTTTCCTACGCCGATCAGGGGGCCTCCTATGTCCGTCAGAGGCCTTCTGTATCGGTCATGGTCCTTGTCTCTGTGAGGAGCCTTCTGTGTCAGTTACCTCTTGTGTCGGAGAGAGTCGTTCCGCGTCGGTCTGAGAGTCTCCCGTGTCCCTCATCAACACAGTTTTTATGGAGATTAGTGTGAACTTCCAGTAACTGAGTGGAAGTATTCAAGGTCATTTTTTATCTGTCACTTCGTTATCTGTCTTCAATTTGTATGAAGCGGGAAGCGCAGCCACATCTGTTCATGCAGTTCCATCAACCTCATAATTGACATTGCCTGATGTGGCACGAAGCATCATGAGGTGTAGGGCTGCTGTAGCCGAAAAGGAACTTCAGATTTCTTGCGGCGTGATCACTACTGAGTATACCACGGCTTTTGATAACGTAGGCGAAATAACGGGAAAAACTAACAAATATATTTCTGAAACGTAACGCAGTGGTGACGATTTCTTTACCATTCCTTGGGCCGACATGGTGAATAGGTCTGACGCTTTCAAATGTATGAATCGTGATTCCTTGTCGGGTGCTGGGGTCACGCACCTCATAATGTACCTGGCCAGGCCAGTGCATGTCAGTACTGTCATCAAACATGCATGAAACAGAGGAAGGGGACACAGCATGAGTACCTTTGACACTGCCAAAATGTTGTACACAAATGTCATACATAATAGCCAGGCTGGGAAGAATGCCTGAACACTGCTCCTCGTGTTTGTCAGCAGACCAGCCTCAAGATGCTGATTCGCCTGTCAAATACAACGTGGCATACAGCGGCCAATTCGACGGCCGATTCGGGACAATGTTTACGATTTTGTTTGAAGTTAGAAATGATCACGAGTGCCATTTGAGTCAGTAGAATCAGAAACCATGAAGAAAAGGTCGTGCAGATGAGAAAAGAGGAAGGTACGTTATATGAATGCAACAATATAGGATTGACTGCTTTTGTCTCCAGTTCTACCAACGAATATGCAACTATCACCACCAACGATACCCTGCCAACGATGCGCAACTGTTCGTGGTCAAGCAAATGCATTCTAGGAACATAAATGTTGGACCCTGCTAGTTATGGTTCAGATTGAGGTGGATAAAGCAGGGTTGTGATAATTCACAAATGCTTTTCGGGTATGTGTGCCCCAAGAAATACTAAGGACCCATCAATGTTTTTTAAATAACATGTCATGCAGATGATAGCCACCGGCGAATCAAACGACTATCTGATCCTGTAGATTTCCAAATTATACAAAATGAAAAAGCTCCTGTATTAGTCGCATGTAAGCTGAAGACAATCTATATATGCTTAAAAGTCATGATGAAGAGCATACCTCCCTTCCTGTTTCTGATTTTCTAGTGAATTCTTCCTTTTCTTCTCTGGCCAGACCTCGGCGAACATGATCGTATGTTACATAAATGAAGCAAAAAGAAAGGGGATGCTTTTCATAGCGCACCGTCGTGGAGTGACAATATTAATAACGAACAGGACAGATTAGTGAGTATTAAGAATATACAGGGTTTCCATGATAGTTTCTATAATGGTGGCTTGGGTCATGTCAAATATAATTAGGGTGTCTAGGAGCCACTGTTATGGTCAGTGGGGGAGGGACCTTAGACTGACAATTTGCCGAGCTGGGGAGGGTGAATGGGTACGTCGGTACATACAAAAGACATTTATTCCTCTCAATAAGCGCTCGTTTAAAGGGGGCACCTATTCCTTTGATGGGGTATCCTTAGCTTGAAATGAATATGATAAACGATAGGGGGACATGGTGCATTGCAGTCTATTGTGGGTCTTTCTTCCCTGTGAGAGTCGTCACACTTCCTTGGAATGGGGGGTATAAGCACGTGTCCCTCCCTCTATTTAGAGCCTCTGTTGCGGAGTAGCGCCGTGAAAGTGGGCAGCGTCACCCCGATCGCTCTAATAGCCTGAGCATAGGAAGATTTTGCAGTGGGCATGTTGGCGCCAAACCTTAGCTTGCTCTTAATTCTAGACACCATACTGTTGCTGATATGCACGTTGGGGTTCGTAAACTGACTTTTTTGAGACTCACAAACACTGATAAACATAGCGTGTTCTTATAGCAGCACACCACAAGTTATCCGATTGTTCTTGCACCCTGCGCGATGTCGCGAGCACTTTCAGAAAGCATGCTCCAAAGTCGGCACATGCAGTGGGGATGGGTTGTCCCGAGGCTCAGCCGGCTGCCGATATCCATTGTGCGCAACAAGAAGCATGCTATGGGGACACCTGTCCGACTTTACCCATGGCCGCTATGCACACGTTTTGTCATGCACAGTGTACGTTGTCACTATCTAGAACGAGGATCTGAAACCCAACGGATGACTTGACAAAGATTGACTAACCCATACAACATTCACAGGTTCACAAAAACCGACGAAACTTCGTTGCACATAATGTGCTAATGTCGTTTGCTCAACACTTGTACAAAGCCTGCTTCAGGACCACGAGTCTTTTATTTAGTATCCGTAGGCTACAGCAGCAAATAAACTACCTTTGTGGTCGCCTCTACATTTTGTCGTATCGACGTGCAATTTTGCAGACATGCTTATGTTGTCGAAGGCAATTGAAGCAAGATGCATCCAGAAGGATTTTTGTTTGACTGTTAAGGGCAAACCCTTGTGCACAAAGGACGGTGCCTAAAGTTGTGCAATGTTCAGTTATTGCTACTGCCGTCAAGTATCCATCATTTTGAATGATTTCTGTAGTTTTTCGTGCCTTTCATTTCCAAGTTCAATGTGAGTTACAATAAATCCGAAAAGAAACGAGGCCATATGCATAAGCTGAGTTTCCCACATTTTTGGTGTAGTCTCAGTCCGACCACATTTACCTCCGCCCCACCAACACTTTGTTCTCTCGACGTGGGACCATGCGAGGAGGGCTTTATCAACAAAATTGGCAACACACACTGCCTTTGTGTATTGGGCCACACCAATAGTTGTTTTATTTCTTCTAACTTTTCCATCCATGATTTTGGTTGTAGGTTGCAATGAAAATGGGGCGACTTGGCCCCTGTAAATTTGTTAGGTGTATCCCCCAGTGAACTGGACCCACCCAAGTGTTGTCATCAGATTTCCATTGTCAGGATTGTTTTGTCAAATACCGTATTTTCCCGAAATTGATCAGACCCCACCAAGTAATGGCAGGTGGAGAACGGATCCCAAATACCCCAGCAGTGGCGGCGTCCACGATACAAGTTAACAATGGTAATACAGTTGCACGACTAAATTACAAAACGGCAAGTTCTTTACGAATTGAACTCAAATCCTAATTGAACAAAGTATATGTTCTACGCTCATGACAAAAAAACATCCGAATGACTTTAACCACTTTCGCCTTAACTTTCACCGAACTGATAGCCCTTGCAGTTCGCGGAATTCCCAGAGCGGAAACCTGGCTACGCCATTGTGAATGAAGTTCTCTCGGAAAATGATAGAAGCAAGAATGGACTTAAGGGCCGAGAAGAGAGGCATGTGGACTAGACCTTCGGTATTTTCAGGCTATTTTAAATTAGAAAATACAGTTATGATCTTAGCGATAATATTAACGATATCGTAGGCCTTAGCTCTCCTCCAGAGGCATAAATATTATGGCAGCTGCGGGGGATATCACCCACAAATTCCACAATTGGAGACTGGGAACTGGACAATTTTCGCCCAAACGCGACCGGAACACAATTACCATTCAGTAGTATATTGTGCCTCGCAATCATTTGTATCCCCACACCCTTTGTCTCAAACACAGCATATTTCTAGATATTAGTGGCCCTATGCTAAGGAAGCCCCTATCAGTGGAACTAGGTTAATTAGACGTCACACAGGACATTATCACAGACAGACCAGACCGCACAGACACATCAATTATCACATACGACATACACACTGCTCTCGGATCTCAGAGGAAGTTCTCGTTACTGAGAGGATCACAGGCCTCTGGTATTGACGATAAACATGCATGGTGAACATGAGACGATACACACAACGTCCTCAGTTTTCCCGATGTCCTCGGTATTCCAAATCACATTGGAGGCCGACGATTGGATGTTTTTCCCAAATCAACCCTTTATCTTCCTCGGCAGACCTTGCTCTATGGCAGATAAAGAATCGATGCTTCTCTAGTGAAAACTAAAGGGCGTCCTCGTTCGTGACTGCCAGGCCATAGTCCGCGGTAGTCACGGTAGACACGTGTATGTGTGTGTGTGTGTGTGTGTGTGTGTGTTTATGTATGTGTATATAAGTGTAGTGCACACACACCCACACACACATACTCAAGCACACACACCACTCAGCTGTAAACGCTGGCTGGATATCCTTCGAGATGTCGATACACTGGGGTTGAAGCACAAGTGCATTCGCTGTACCGTAGAATATACAGGTACATACATGTTATGTTTGCAATATACGATCCAGCAAGATGATGCTTTTTCCGTCAGGCAAGTAGTTATTGAAGTTTTTGAAGAATTCGTGTGGTTTTTAAGAACTCGCAACTGAGCAATTTGTTCTTCAAATCTGGGCAATTTTAAATATAAGCACGCGGGGTTGCCATGCACTTTATGCAACCAGGTTCCTTGGACTTACATCATTACTCCAGCCAAGGGTGTTGTTTTATATACACTGGGGACATTGGACAATGGGACAAGTGCCTCATCAATGTTGGTTTCGCCCACACAATAATCTCAACTTTTGACCCCCATGGAGTGTGCGCCCAAATCCATTTGAGTTCGCGCAATGCCTTCATGCATTGTACCCCCCAAATAATCTTCCGGAATAAACACACGTGACTCCAGTACATGCATCAACTAGAGACACCTTTGATTGCCAGATATGCGACCTGTCCCGCCAGAGCTTATTCTACACATCGCCAAACGCAATGATTGCTTATAAAACATTATGTAGTTCCAGCTACCGTTTATAGCCTGCAGCGGATCCACATGTCGACCAACCACAAGAGGAGGCAAACAACAAAATGTACTAAAAGCGTATCGAAAGATCGGTATGACCCCTCTGGGCTCCTTCTGGATCTAGTCGTAGTTCGCTCACGTCGCGCCCATGTCGCGCGTCAGCCACGGTTGGTCACGCTGTTGATCGGCTCCCACCACGCGGCTTGCCACTCGGCATTTTCGCTGGCCACGTCCACACCGCATGCAAGGCTCCGGCCGGAGAAGAGGCGCGGGCCGGTTGTCATGCGGCCCAGTGACGTCACCGCCGGCGCCAGCCGCCGCCTGCGGCGTGGCGCCGGCGCCGGCGCGGCGGTACCCGGAAGGCTCCACCCCCGACCCTGACATCGCCGGCTGTGATGGTGCCGACGACGTGTGCACTGTCATCATCCGTCATGACGTAGCGACGCCTTCGGGTGTTGTCACACCGGGCTGCGGTATCTTGCGCAACATGGCACCAGCGCGGTGTCATATGCACACCTGTGCGGCGTCATGTATACCTGCGGGGCGTCATGTACACCTGCTCGGCGTCATGTACACCTGTACGGCGTCATGTACACCTGCGCGGCGTCATGTACACCTGTACGACGGGCATGCTGCCGTTTTGGAGCCTGCCACACCCACCATCGCCTCAGTCCGGAGAGTACTTCGGATGCATGATTCGGCGAGTCGGGACGTTTAATATTGATGTATGAATCAACTGCTGGAATGCTTACACGATGCACACATCACATCATAATTATGCAATGGCCTGTGCCGTGTGCCAGCAGTTGTTGCATGCAGGAAGTGGTCCATCAATTACCAAACTCACCGTGCAATCTGGCCATGAACGGCACGCCTGGTTGTTAGAAAATCATTACGTAAATGATGAAGACGAACACTCTTCGATGCAATTTGAACCTCCAGCCTGGAAGGGCCCAATCGTCCCTTGCTATTGCATGTGTAGGCAGGAGCTGAATTTCGGTGTCTAATTATGGGCAATTGACTCTCCAAAGCTCTCTACAGCTCTCCAAAGCTATTTCACCTCTCCCAACTATCAAAAGCTAAATTATGGCTACACACATTTTCACTGTAAGAGACAAGGGACAGTGGCGGTCTGCCATTAAGGTACTTTAGGCTTTCCTTCACCTCAGTAGAGCTGGAAAGTATTTCGTTAGACTTCATGAGCGGACATATAATGCCGGTGATGCCGCCCTGGTGGCGGGTTTGTGAAGGAACACCACCAGAGTGGGTTTGTTATGATCAATGATATCTTCTAGTTTCTAGAGGAAGTGCAAGAAAATTCCAGTGCTCCCAGCTTGTTGCGTCCACTGTGCTTCGTCCAGCGACTTCACACGAGCTCGTACTGTTTGGTGATCGGGCGCCGCCAAACCTGGAGCCGCGCGCCACCAGACGTGGGGCCGGCGCCGCCAGACATGGGGCCGGCGCCACGAGACGTGGTCCGGCGCCGCCAGACGTGGAGCCGGCGCCGCCAGACGTGGGGCCGGCGCCGCCAGACGTGGGGCCGGCGCCGCCAGACGTGGGGCCGGCGCCGCCAGACGTGGGCCGGCGCTACGAGACGTGGTCCGGCGCCGCCAGACGTGGTGCTGGCGCCGCCAGACGTGGGCCGGCGCCGCCAGACTGGGGCCGGCGCCAACGTGGGGCCGGCGCCACCAGACGTGGGCCGGCGCCGCCAGACGTGGAGCCGGCGCCGCCAGACGTGGGGCCGGCGCCACCAGACGTGGGGCCGGCGCCACGAGACGTGGTCCGGCGCCGCCAGACGTGGAGCCGGCGCCGCCAGACGTGGGGCCGGCGCCGCCAGACGTGATGCTGGCGCCGCCAGACGTGGGCCGGCGCCGCCAGACGTGATGCTGGCGCCGCCAGACGTGGGGCCGGCGCCGCCAGACGTGGTGCTGGCGCCGCCAGACGTGGGGCCGGCGCCGCCAGACGTGGTGCTGGCGCCGCCAGACGTGGCGGCGCCGCCCGCGCCCCAGACGGGCGGCGCCGCCAGCCGCCAGACGTGGGGCCGGCGCCACGTTGTGCCGACGTGGTGACGTGCAGTGTCGTTACAGCAGACTGCTGACCGTACGGGAGCCAGCATCAGGCACACGGACACAGGCTCGAAGTTCACTATGGTTTTGACTTGAAACTGAAGCTTTGACATTGCAGACACTTGCATTTAATAATGCATAACTGGAGCCCTTCAGCCGAGCAAGATCAGGATTCATGAATCACGTGTCACGCTTGATCACGCGACCTTCGGGTGTCAACGGGGTCACACAAGCATGTTATCTCGAACAACTCCCATGCCATTCAAAATATCGCTATAATGCTCTGCATACATTATCATAATTAATGTGCGCTCATTGTGTCAAAACACGATGTACAAGCCAGGTCACGGAGCGAAGGCGGGTCAACATGGAAGCAAGACCTCGGATTTGTAGCGGTCATGCAGACATTTATGACATTTATGACATTTATGACAATTTATGACGAGTATAATTTATGACAATAAGACATTTATGACGAGTTAACAGTGGGCGACGTAGTGAGAAGGCAACTATGCGTCGGTAGACAAATTGCCAGATATAAACATCAATATACAGGATGGTAACGCCATGATGTAAAGTTATTAGCATACGACCTGAAGTGTGCAACCAGGTATGCGCTCATCACCGCCGTTTTGAAGTATCATTCGGATTTTCACATCGTAACGATGGCGAGACCAAATGCGGGGTTACCTATAGATTTGGGTGTGTGGATCAGGCTTGAAAGATCAGATGAGTAGACAATACTCGGCATTCTGATGCTTCCGATTCGAGTTGAATGACGTATGATTTGTATGATTTGTCGTTGCACATTTGATCTTTTTAGGAGGGAGGGATCATGAGAGGTAAGAACAAAAGCAGAACATTTTGCGTAGCGTTGATGTCTCCCGTTGCGGTTTCCTGGGCATAATAAGTCTAACATTCGTGAACTTCCAAGATTATCGCATATTTCGTCGTTCCTGACCGTGATCCGGTCGATGGCATTTGTCATAGGTGCGTGTCATGACACTATAATACATTCACAGTCTGCATATCATTGATATTGAAGCACAAAGTTATAATTGCTTTGCGACTAGGGTCTAAGCCACCGGAGTGATCGGACTAGTTGGAACCGCCACATGACGGATTTGCCTGACCTGAAAGGTTAACCAAATTATGTGTGTACAAATGTTCCAGTTACTCAAGGAGTTTCTAAAATGGAGCTACGTCATGACATTTACTGTATCGTCTTATTTAGCCTCAAACTAAAGTTCTTGGAAGGTTCAAATGATTTCTCGCTCTACTTCAAAGGCCAGGAAGTTCTGGCGCGTCAAGAGGGCTATGATCTTCGAAATTCACTGACGGATCGGAGAAGTTCTACCGCTAATGGATGTTCTTATCTCATGACATCACCGTAACCTGCGTCACGTGACATACGACCTTTCAGGCGACCTCACAGGCTCGCCAAAAGTTTGGACGGTGTATTAACCGCCCTGAACTTTCACTCTCACACAGTGATGGCCGTCGTGGCTTCGAGACGGTACCAAACGGCTCTCAAATTCAGACGTGTATTCGCTTGATGTCAAGGCGTTGCTATACAATGAGAGGTCAAGCGAGTCAATGTGAAGCAGCACGAGCTTCATTTCCTTTGTGTTTTGGCGGAGCATCGGACGGGTTCAGGTACGGTGATAATATGAGGTTGTTCCGTTTCAATATTGGTTCTGGTGGGCATGATAGTTATTTTAAGGTGGGACAACAGCCACAAAGCGCTTTTATATATGTCACAGCAAAGTGACCCCAGGCAGTGGTGATCTCAGCCGCCATGGTGACCTTAGCCCGTGTTGGATAAACAGTTCTGTCCCACCGAGCAAGTACATATATATTTATAGAGAAAGAACCTTGGATTTGAACCTACAATCCCTGTGTTTCAGTGCGCTTGCTGATAGTGATATGGTTGCTCCAGTATGAACATAAACTGGAAAAACTGAAATATTCGGTTTCGATGTGATCGGTTATGAGCGGTGCTTGCTTTTCACCCTCTAAGTCGGCTAGTGGGCTGACGTGCTTTTCACTGGCAATATGTTGCGGTTAACATGCCGGTGCTAATACCGACGTCCGTCCGTGACGTTTTCTCTCTTGGATCCAAGGCAGCTTTGAGAAAGGAAGGAAAATATAGCTGGAGTCTCTGGAAAAAAACCCGTAGCTGAATCGCGTCTTTTGTGACTGTCAGGAGGGGGCATGACCTAAACCGAATATTGATATCGCGAGCTGTCAACCTGATCAAAATGCAAGTACTCACAGTTTGGTGACTGTGGTGAACGATTCGGACTTTATGAACAGAGTAAGGAGGCAGTCCAGTTAGTCTCTTTAGCGTGTCGTGCGCCAAGGAGGACTTTCTTACTGAAGTAAAAACAATTGAAAGATTATTTTGCAAGGGAGAGAACCGTAGCTTGCGAAATGTAGAAGTGAAACGCGTCCATACTAAAAATGTCTTTGTTATCACTAGGTAGTTTATTACCGATATAAAGACTTATTTTCTTCTTTGGAAGACTGAAGCAAAGCCAAAATTGAAGGAGTCTTTCGTTGGTTAAGCTGGCGTGAAAAATAACCTTATCATAACCACCGGATCGAATACAGAACATAATGAAGCTAAATTGTATAATGGCATTTAAAAATGATGCGAAAATTAAACAGGCTTTGCATTGTATGTGCTTGGTATTTGGGGAGATGTAACCTGCCACACAGAAATACCTCTCCATCAAAGATGATCGCAGCTGTTGAACAGGCTTGAGTCATATATCAAAAGAATGTGTGAATTGAGTGGCCATAATAGGCACGACGTGCAATCTTCATCGTCATTGAAATTATGGATGATTCATGCGAGCAGTGCGTAGCACAGGCAGTACTTGCCTGTAGTATATAATATACAGCATACATTGCCACACATAGTGCTTGCGTAGTCACCTATGGTACCACCGTACTACCTTGCTGTAGTACCACCTTGCCTGAGCACCTGTAAAGTTGACCAGATCAAATATCTTTTGTCGGTTTTCTAGCAGATGGGGACTGGTTCAGCGATGCTGTTAGACCCTTCGGCGAGAGAAGCGCGCCGAAAGCTGTCTCTCACTCGATTCATATTTTCTGCGGGGTCTCTCAAACGGTTGAGACGGTTTTGATACAGCTTTTCTTCATTTACATACCCCTCCACAAGATTATTTGTGCTTTGGGGGTGGGGGTGGGTGTGTTGGCAAGAAGATAGTTTTTGCCAGAATGCTAGTATCAACCTACACTTGTCGATGAGCACCGAGGGATCTTTGCCACGAGGGCAAGGAGGTAGTTACACACATCGCTCATCACGGCGGACGCCGTTAGGCGTACGGTTGTTGGTCACGGCGGTTAGTTGTTATGCGTAACATGCGTTATAGCAGGGGAGACCGGAAAATATTAGCCTACCCCTCACAAAGGGCGTCCCTGCATAAGGGTGGGGTACTGTGAAAAGTACAGTGTTCTCCCTGAAGGGCATTCGGTAAATTACACCCACAAGGACCTTGTCGGGCCAAATAATTTTTAGTTCGGCAAAAAAGTGCACTTTCTAACTGTATTCAAGGATATTTCCCGGGTTGAACTTCTGACTGAACCTCGGATTGGTTTGTGTTATAGACATACCGCATGAATGCGTCGTACATTAATGGACTAGCGATTGATACTAGGTAAGTGCCTCAGTTTATATCAATTGTTCAAACCTATTCAAGCTGAGAAAGAAATGTGTCAAATATTTGGCTCTTTTATTGGTACTGCTGGAACACACAAGTATTGATGCTGCTACAAGTAAGCTCCTTAGAAGAATATGACTTTGTTCAAGTGGTTTGATTACGGATTGCAATCTCAAACTGATACGGTTGGTTGCTTCGGTTAAGGGGCGCATCGAATGCGTTGGGCATACAGCGCCCAAGCGCCCATCAAATTGATAAGGATTCGAATTGAACACGGATACGTCAAGCGGATCAGCTTGGATCGAATGGAATAATTTGGGAACATATTATGGTCGAATTAAATGTTGTTTGCTCCATGTGAAATTGCTGAGAACAAATCATATCTTATAATTTCCATTGAAGACAGTGCGGCCTGATCTTCCAACCTACGGTGCAGCCGAGGCTGTGTGCGTCTGCCTCCGTCCGTCCGCGCAGACTTTTTATGCGAGCGCGTTTTTCCGCCGCTGGCGCGAGCTCAGAAGACCCGCAACCGGGTCAGACAGGCGGCAGGTCGCTTCCGCGATGTCCGGGACGTGCGCCCAGTTGGCGGCCGGGCCGGCTGCGCGTGTGCGTGCGCCAGCTCCGACACGCACGCAGGCGGCCAACTGGAGCACCATTGACGTCACCGGTCACGTGACCCGTCGGCGGGAATAAACAGGCGCGGCGGGGCGTGGCGGGTGCCAAGGCACTAACGACTCGCCCCGCCGCCGGGCGGTCTCCCGGGGCGGTTGGCAGCGGCTTGGGCGGCGCTGGCACACGCGTCCAAAGTCAATCCAGCGTGGCTCGAGGTCGAGTGATGCGCGATTAGGTCAACAGCGCAAGCTGCGCAGCCAGCCAATCACCGTCACCGGCAATTTGCGTCCGACATCGCCATAGTCAGCGCTTAGGCTGGCGGGGTCACCGCCTGGCGCCATGGCGATCCTCAGGCCTCCTAAAATAAGCCGTCGGTGGCTCGGGTGGTTAAACCGAGCGTCCGGAAAGCCAGAGGCACGGGGTTCGATTCACTGTGGCATCCGCCCTTCCTGCCAGGATGAGAGGGAGGCGACACCATACGGCTTCAGCTGCTAAGTGCGTCGTAAGGTCACAACCCCCACCAAGCTTCCTCAACCGCGGCAACTTCTTGGTTGTGTTCCGAAGTCCGCATTTCCTGAATTCTTCTTATTTTTTCCTAACATTTATCGACAACCTTTATCACGACCACGTGCTTGCACTATGTTGCCAGAAAACTCGCAGGAACTTTTCTGCGATTTATAGTCTCCGGAATCCGAGGTGCTTGACATCTCAGTTGGTCGTAAATCCGGCACTGCAATAGAGGAACAAAGATGAAAACAAGAAATATATATGATATATATATATATAAATATATATAAATATATATATACATATATATGTATAAATATATATATATATACAAACATATATATATATATATATATATATATATATATATATATATATATATATATATATATATATATATATTGATTACCCGTGCTGAAATCCGGACATGCATTCATTTCATACACACCGCGCTTCAGTATATTTGATACATACCGAGCTTCGGTACATTTGATGTATGATTAGTTCCAGCACCTGTGACACATACCTCACGTCACTACCTCTAATACAACCACATCCTCACTTCTGTGAGTTACCAACACGTATATTTCCGTGCGCCCATGCGTACCTATATTTTCGTGCACAAATCTGTGCCGGGAGTACATTCGCTTTACGGACTCGAGAAGGAGACGATTACTTTCAGTTCGCACCAGAACGTTAACGATGCCGGCGTCAGCGCACGTGGAGTGTCCGTCCAGCTGTAGGTGGTGCTGGCCTCGTGCGTCCCGATACCGTGTAGCGCAGTGACGCTGGTGGAGAAGGCAGACAGGCAAACGGACGAAGAAACAATCAGACCGTGGAACAACGGTGTCGGAGAGATGCCTCGTATATTGCCGGAGGGTGCCAATGGCCGTGTAGGACAGCAATGACAATCTAGCCCCAGCTTTGGTGGACGTGTTGTGCCTACCGAGGGTAAGCGTAGCCGGCGGAGCTACGGTGCACTGAGGAAATCGCATTGAACTAAGGGTCAAATACAAACGCTCCTTTCATTTACGGTGTAGCTCTAGCATCGAACCTGAATCATATCGCGGACGGTATACAGTAATTTTGACGTCGGATGGCACCATGTTTGTTGACGTCATTGACATCATCAAAATGCTACTTTAATGTTTAGGTCTTGCATGGTTTTTGTTGTGCAGTATTAATACACAACCCTTTACAAAGAGCAGTCATATGCACATATGCCGTTCACTGTTTCATGAGGTTAATATATGATTCTCTGAGTGTTTCTTGCAACGTATTTCATTGTTCGTAAAACTACTTCACTTGCCCACATATTCTGGTCATTTGGAGGTTATGCTATTTCATTGGGGTGTCTGCGGAAGCAAATTTGCCCACCAAGACAGTCACGTCCGGTATACTCCATAGGCTCAATGCTCTGGCGAAGAAGCTGGAATAGAAAAGGCTCTGTGTTTGATAATTGTCCCAATTTCTTCTGCAGCTTCGGATTGAGAGTGTTCAGGAATACAAGCCGATAGGCAAGCAACTTTATGCGCAGTAAGATAGGTGGACTGACCGACGAGCAGACAGACAATGAGTCAACGCAAGGTATGCACACGACACATAAACCTGCATGGAAACACACAAGCTGACAGATAAATGGAAAGTATACAAATCGATGCAAGAGCAAACGGAGGCACGTTGTCACATGCAAATATGTGTCGTACATATATGGCGTGAAGGAGAGACGAATCAGTGCGAGGAATCACATCCAAATCGGGAAGAAGAAAAAAAGCACCCAGGCATACGAACAAGCCAGCAAACCTTTAGATAACCAGGCGTACATCAGATAATCGGATGGTATGGGAAAAAGTCCACGAATAGACAGCATAAATATTGAAAGAGCGGCAAACAGGAGCGACAAGCGCAAACAGACATGCAGATAGGCAGAAAACCGACAAGCAGATACAAACGAAGCATGCAGGAAAAAAGCAGACAAATAGCCAGCCAGCTAGACATGTAAGCAGACATGGGCAGATCAGTCGAGAGGTACATGTGGTGTTTGCTGATGGGTGGTGGAGACGCTTCGGCGCGCCAACCGAAGCTGTAAGCTGCTTTGTACGCACGTGGATCATATACAAAATACCTACCTATTCGTTGCATATTGAGACATTCAGATAGCCCTTACACATGAAGTTCAGACGAAAATCAGATACGTTGGTGATCAAAATGATTAAAATTCGGCGCAATTATTGAAATTCGCCGTGATCACCATGGGACCATCGATGCCTATTTTTGTCCCCGAAGGGACACATGTCAGACATAAATCAATGAACACTGGTATATCCAAGGCAAACATCGCGCGTGAACATTGCTCACTGCGAAATGGCGTTCCAGACACTTCTCTGTAGCGATGACAGAGCAGAGCGCCAGTTTGTTGTTGAACGCATTAGGTGCATCCGCGGCAAAAACGAGCATGGAGACCCCAGTGTCCGTCCCAGGAGAACTCCGAGACTGAATCATACCGCGGAGAGTCTACAGGAGTTGAAATCCTGGGATGGACTACATGCACCGGCAGCTTTTGCCCGTCCTAACAACTAAGAGGTACGTGGAGAATATGCTAGAGCAACCGTGAGTTTCATGAAAGATGGAACTGGAGTACTCTATGCCGTCATATCAGTTGTGCTTCGCACCTCCGCGCGATGTTTGCCTTGGATATACCAGTGTTCATTGATTAATGTCTGACATGTGTCCCTTTGGGGAAAAATAGGCATCGATGGTCCCATGGTGATCACGGCGAATTTCAATAGAAGTATGCAAACTCATATAAACTAATGAAACTAATGAGTTAGTTCACAACTTCAAATGAATAAGTGCAGAAATCGACGCTGTATCATGATTTTTACTTGTTTAAATCTGAGTTGTTTAATAGAACGAAGAATGGCTCTTGGGTGCTCCTGGGTTTTAGACATTGCGTGAGACGAAATGTATGACCCTCAATATACCAAGAGGTGCTGAGTTTACCCAACATCAAAAGTAGCGTTAGGGATTATGCTATATTACTCAACGTTTCGGCCAGGGGCCATCATCAGGCGTGATGATGATGGCCCCTAAAAAGTAGCGTTGGGGATTATGCTATATTACTCAATGTTTCGGCCAGGGGCCATCATCATCACTCCTGATGATGGCCCCTGGCCGAAACGTTGAGTAATATAGCATAATCCCTAACGCTACTTTTGATGTTGATTAAACTCAGCACCTCCTGGTATATTGAGGGTCGTACATTTCGTCTCACGCAATGTCTAAATCTAAGAGTTCCTTGTATGTCGCGAAATGGACATTTGATGGTGTATTAGAAGACATATGACAGGCGATATTTTCTTAATCATCGATTGTTCGACAATAGTGCGTTATTTAAATCGACTCAACTCAACGATACGATTAAAAAGTGATACCCACTTATCTGGATTGGTTCTCACAGTCAATATGGCGCCAAATGTCGAAACAATCTATTTCAAACGCATTTTGAGAAAAATGTCGATTGCCCAGCGATCTCATTTTTATGCCAAATTGTTAGGCACATATCAAGGCAAAATAAAAAAGTAGCCGTTTTTTGATAACACCATTTTGAAAATTATCGACACAGGCTGATGAACATGGCTCCTCCTGCCTACCGTGTGCTAGGAGCGGATCCCGGAGCTGTATCCGACAAGTCTGCCGACATTCTATAGGGAGCGAGGGGTCATGTTTTGTCTGCCCTACCCCTCAGTCAATGACGACGACAGATTGCCTTATGGGTACTGGGAGTGGGTGCCTGGTGTCTTTGCTTGGTGGCCCGAAGTCGTCAAGTTCCTCCTGAGAAAACCTTTCATGCTGCTGGTGGGTTGATGGGGAGGGGACAAAGTGCTCCCAATATCTGCTCGTCTGGACGCCTATGCCCCACCTACCCTCGATATCAGAGGATGGCGAAGCCCTCGGACAAAGCGACTAGTTAATACCGCGACATATTTTTTTAATGGATGTGTTATAACAACCATAATAACCAAATGCGCATAGCTTTCATTAAAACAAAATCGATGATTAATTCCGCTTTTGGGATTTGCAATCCCCCAGAACACTTTGCTTTCAAACACAGGTAACAATATGTGATGTCAAACATGATGTGATGTCATCGTAGTGTGGTCAGCGTGGGCATGGAGTAGGGGACGTAATGGCCTGAGCTCTCCCATCAACTGTGCATGTAAAGGCGACAAATGTTCGATAGGACCTCTGGTAGTAGGGAACACCACTGTAACGAAGTTTCTATAAATGTTCTGTTTCGGCCGTCAAATGGGTAAATACTGGCATAGTATTATAATGCTGTCCAGTAACTGTAACTGCTGTGAAGCCAGCCCATCTGCCGCGTCCCGTAACCGTAACTGCTGTGAAGCCAGCCGATCTACCACGTCCCGTAACCGTAACTCGGCCAGTATCTTTCCATCCGGTCGGCCGGCGCCGTCGCCGAGCTGCGCTGGAGCTGGTTCAGCGCTTCTGAAGCCGTGGCCCGGGCCGACTACCGCGCGGTAGCTGACGAAATGTCACCTGACGACTCGTCGCCGAAAGGCATAGCCGTGCTAGATCGGATGGAAGATGCCATTTCACTAGGAATGGGAATCAGGGCTCAAAGCACGTCATTATTAAATAGCCAATCAGAAAGTGACTAATCGTCTTGAGCCGTGTGCGGATGGCTGCTGCCGTGTTCGAGTCCCCCGAGTCCGTCGCCTGACGCTGTACGCGGACCTGCTTTAGCTTCGTGCGCTGTTTATGTGTATTTCATGTGTATTTGTTTAAGTCGCAAACTCCTAACTTTCGGCCGGCATTGGCCGCCGTCCAAATCTGTGTGAACGTTCACGTGTCGGGTAACGAAATCGCACGATATACCGTGCAGTGGACGATCTGTGTTGAACAGGCTGGGTGCCTCGAACATGAGTACATTAAACTATCATATCCACTATATATAGAGTGCAAAATACTTTTACACCACTTATGCTATGGTAGCACAACATGGATACTGTCCAACAGGCAGTGTTGGAATAGATGCAATATTGCACTACAGGATAGAGAGACAGCTCATCATCGTATAGATATGTATTGGCGCTCAAACGAAACACTCGACCAGGTGCTACCTAAGTCACTGCAACAACACATTTCCAACATATACTGCATTCGCTTGAACTACATTGAACGACTGACGTCTCATCAAATGTTTTGTGGATTAACTTCGAACCGGACAGGCAACTTCACTGGGTCCCAAGTCAAACATGATGTACAATTGGGGAGCAAGTCGGAACGAGGCAGATGGCCCATGAAAAAGTGTATAGACATTCTAACCGCGTACCCTTGCTACGTGGCTAGTTACTGACATGTATGCACAAACTATGCCTCAGAAAATAGCTTTATATCAACGTACAGAAGTGCATGTGGCACGTGCCTGAATTCTTCAAGACTAATACGGTGCATATGAATACTCATTAACCTCATCCGACCTGCTTGTTTCCTAAGCAATCAGCAAATTCTCGCAAGACTTTGATACTTTCTGACCCATGATCCTGTGAAGGATTTCCTTCACAATCATAGATGGCAGAGTGCGAGACTTCATCCTCTTTGCTCGCCTCTGCGGGCAGCGTGCGATCTTTCCGAGATCCTCAGCACTGCTGGGCTCCTCGAGCTGTTGGTAAAACCGGATCTGGGCAACAATGCCGGCGAGCAGCTCGTCAATGTTGGAGTTGATCACCACAGACGTCTCGGTGTATTTGTAGCCCAACTGGACTGCCAGAGATCGTCCCTCTGCAAATGTTACAATGCGAATTATACGTTTGCCGTGAGATGTAAATTACCTTGCTAAGTCTACCTCATTGTATAAGATACATTTATGAGTTATACTAATCAGCATTGCGACGGGTGAAAATGAAAACAAAAACACCCATAGCTCGAACGCTATCGCACATGACATAACGCAGTTGCCACCACTTTCGGAAATGGCCATTCTTCGTCGCCGGCTGGCAAACATTTGTGCAGCAACCATCACTCAGACAGAACCATGTAACCATCACTCAGACAGAACCATGCAGACATCGTCCAGGCGGAAGTCAAATGACGAACGATTGCCAAAGGGGCACAGCTGTAGAAGCAGATCTTTGAACACAACTGTAGAAGCGTACCCACTGCACCTTTGGCGGTAACCTCGCGCAGTGTGACCAGGTCAGACACTGCACGTGCTCTCGTTGTCGACTGACCTTTGGCGGTGACCTTGCGCAGTCGGACCAGGTCAGAAACTGCACGTGCTCTCGTTGTCGACTGACCTCTGGCGGTGACCTTGCGCAGTCGGATCAGGTCAGACACTGCACGTGCTCTCGTTGTCGACTGACCTTTGGCGGTGACCTTGCGCAGTCGGACCAGGTCAGACACTGCACGTGCTCTTGTTGTCGACTGACCTTTGGCGGTGACCTTGCGCAGTCGGACCAAGTCGCACTTGTTGGCGACAAGGATGACGGGACGACGCACCGTCAGGCTGGAGATCACGTGACACAAGCCACGCGCCGTCGCGAACGACGCTGTGTCGATCACGCTGTATACGACGACCAGCGCGTCGTGGCTTCTCACCGCCGCCTCGTCCGGCATCTGGGGAGGGGATGGCAGGGGTCAGAGCATGTGGTGGTGTCTGCCAACTCGTCTCACATCTGAGGAGGGGATGGTAGTGGTCAGAGCATGTAGTGGGATCTGCCAACTCGTCTCACATCTGAGGAGGGGATGGCAGGGGTCAGATAATGTGGTGGTGTCTGCCAATTCGTCTCACATCTGAGGAGGGCATGGCAGGGGTCAGAGCATGTGGTGGTGTCTGCCAACTCGTCTCACATCTGAGGAGGGGATGGCAGGGGTCAGAGCATGTAGTGATGTCTGCCAACTCGTCTCACATCTGAGGAGGGGATGGCAGGGGTAAGAGCATGTGGTGGTGTCTGCCAACTCGTCTCACATCTGGGGAGGGGATGGCAGGGGTCAGAGCATGTGGTGGTGACTGCCAACTCGTCTCACATCTGGGGAGGGGATGGCAGGGGTCAGAGAATGCGGTGGTGTCTGCCAACTCGTCTCACATCTGAGGAGGGGATGGCAGGGGTCAGAGCATGTGGTGATGTCTGCCAACTCGTCTCACATCTGGGGAGGGGATGGCAGGGGTCAGAGCATGTGGTGGTGTCTGCCAACTCGTATCACATCTGAGGAGGGGATGGCAGGGGTCAGAGCATGTGGTGATGTCTGCCAACTCGTCTCACATCTGAGGAGGGGATGACAGGGGTCAGAGCATGTGGTGGTGTCTGCCAACTCGTCTCACATCTGGGGAGGGGATGGCAGCGGTCAGAGCATGTGGTGACGCCTGCAAACCGTCTGATATTTAGGGATACAAAAGGGCTGAATTTAGTCGTGAAATGAATGTGTTTGTGAGATACAGAAGACGAAAGCCCAACACACCTATACATTCACACGGGGTGGCGCCCCTCCCCTCCCCTACATGAGCTGCTCGAAGATGGCTGGTCACATGCAAGTTCTGTAAGGGCTGAGTAAGGAAGAAATATGTACGTAAACACGGCAGCAATGAAATATCATCCATCCATTCCGATTAAAAACATTGCCCGCACATATTTTCCACATGAAAGAGCCTTGCTAGACGTGCCTATGGAATTTATTTTTCACAGTGGCTTATCGCAAGAAAGTATATTGATACACGCAATTTGCTTTACACCTTCGTCCACATCCAAATAACGCACATGCATTGGATGTCGGATGGAACTACCCATCCAAGATTCAATTTTATCGACTTGTGCATGCTCGCCACGACGGTAAACACTCACAAGTAGGACTGAGCTGGTTTCATTTTCAACTATGAGAGTCGTCTCTGCGCCGTCCAGACATACCGCCACTGGACGCCGATTGGTGTCACAGTCTGAGGAGAGAGCACCAACGTGAGTGGACATTGGTGCAGGCTCGCCGTCACCAGGAGTCTAACACCGTCACAGGGGGAGGGGGAGGGCGCCAGCGTGTACACGTGCCGACATCGGTGCAGGTTCGCCGTCACCAAGAGTCTATCACCGCTGCAGTGGGGAGCCAACGTGTGTGCGTGCCGACATTGGTGCCATAATTGTCTCGGCGGCACGAAGACCGTTGTGGAGCAGGTTGCTTCCAAGAAGGACGGATCGGGAGGGCCTCGAGTGGATGGATGACCTTCCCAGCAGAACGGATCTGGAGGGCCTCAAGTGAATGAGGTGCGTCGGCGATGCGAGAATGAAAGCAGAAGGCAATCTGCACATTATTCCGAGGCATCGAACTGGGTGCTTGAAGATATATCGGTACGTGTGAAAGAAAGGTTGCTAGGCATGTAGGTAGGCAAGGTAATTGATCTTGGTCATCTCGATATTTCTGTCTGAATGCTATTGGAGAGGATGCGAAGAAGGCCGTCGCGGAAGTTTAAACTCATAATGTATGCTTCACTTGTGGACCCTGTCTCGATCAAAAGAGTGATTATTTCCAAGTTCTTGACTAGTGACAAGCCACGGCGAGAGGCTGGGCATGTATTGCATACACAAACAGGTACATTTTGCAATTTTGCCGATTCCAAGATGACATTAGTGGGTTATTATAATGGCACCTGTGTACTGGCATTGTGGTACTTTATTACATGGACTGGTACCCAGCTGTACTGGTGTCCGACGCGACTAACTGCGTTACATCTAACACTGCGCCATGATAGAATGTCTTGCCAGTGTTGCTCGTCAGACATTTGTGTCCTATTGTAGGTAATGAGATACCTAATCTGAGTCTGTTATGGACCAGTTATCACATCTGATCTCACCTCACTCTCCAATGACACTTGTTCGGTGATCTAATTATTCGACAAAGCTCGCCTCAGGTGCTGTATCTTGTCGCCTCACCTGCGATCTGTATCTCGCCTGAGGTGTTGTACCTTGTCACCTCACCTATAGTCTGTATCTCGCTTGAGGTGTTATATCCACTTGCGGTCTGTATCTCACCTGAAGTGTCGTACCTTGCCCCCCAACCTCCCGTCTGTATCTCGCCTGAAATGCCGTACCTTGCCCCATAACCTCCCGTCTGTGTCTCGCCTGAAGTGCCGTACCTTGCCCCCTAACCTCCCATCTCTGTCTCGCCTGAAATGCCGTACCTTGCCCCCTAACCTCCCGTCTGTGTCTCGCCTGAAGTGCCGTACCTTGCCCCCTAACCTCCCGTCTGTGTCTCGCCTGAAGTGCCGTAATTTGCCCCCTAACCTCCCGTCTGTGTCTCGCCTGAAGTGCCGTACCTTGCCACCTAACCTCCTGTCTGTGTCTCGCCTGAAGTGCCGTACCTTGTCGCCTCTCCTGCGTTCTGTGTCTCGCCTGAAGTGCCGTACCTTGTCGCCTCCCCTGCGATCTGTATCTCGCCCGAGGTGCTGCACCTTGTCGCCTCACCTATAGTCCGTTCGCAGCCGTTGGTGTATTCTGACGTCTCGAACTGGTGACACAGGGACGCCTTTCCCACGCCAGGAGAGCCCAGTAGGACGACTCGACGCGTCTCGCTGGCATCCTCCCTCAGAGGGTCAGGCATGTTGGGCATCGTCACCGAAAGCTGCAGCAGGTCCGCCTCATGCAGCGGGCTGCAATACAACATGCGCCCCGTCATCGCACTGATGGGCTCACACCAAAGAACCGGCGAAGGCCGACCGAGAGAAAATCGCACCGGCAGGGCAGTTGTGCACTTCCGGACAGGTAAGCATGATGCAACATCCGACCCTGGTGCAAGTCAGCCCATCATGACGTCCGTGATGCAAATGGTTCCCGTCATTAAATCATCCGTACGCGAGGCCGGAAGCTGCTGCTCACACTGCACAGCCTCGGAAAGTCCTCCAATGTGGCGATCAACCACACATGGGGAGAGGGCCACCAAAGCGAGCATCTGGGCCTATGAGACCTTGAATAACTGATCCGAAACCGGCGCAACTTACCTAGGTCGAGAGCGAACTTCCTACCAACCGGTTACCGAGGAGAAGCAATAACCCTCCACCCACACAAAAATGGGTGGGGATGGCTGAGTGGTTAGTGTTGAGCTCTGGGTACCAAAGGTCCAAGATTCAACACTCTCAAAACGCGGAACATTTCCCAATTCCACAGGCACCGGCAAAACTTTGTGGGTGGTGCTATTAGCCGTGGTAGTGTATAAAGTGCGTCGAGAACCACCCAATAAACAAACAAACCCCCACACACATATCCTAGGAGCTAGAAAGTATCACGCAACAGCCCGCCCCGTTCCACCCAACTTGGAATATATATTCACGAATTACGTTGTGATCAAACACCAGGTCATGTACCCTCACCGATATGTCGCGGTGCTGTGAGTATCTTAGTGCATATTTGACGACTACGTAAATCAACTTCGGTACAGATGTCATGCAGATCCTGGATTTTAATGTGCTTTTCGAAGGCCTGATGTTGGAGTGTCGTCATACAATGCCGTGCTGTCGGTGACTTGCTGAGGAGAATGTCGTTGACTTTGACTGAAACGAGGTGATCTGGGGCTAGAATTGAGCTCTTTTTGGCTCAGGCGCATTCCAGGCTGCGGAGAGGATTGCATCATATTTATTCGTGCCATATATGCCAAGCCAGCATGAAGTGGTCAATAGGCCGGCTAATGTTGAAGCCACTATGCCGTGACCGACGAATGCGACTATATCGTGACGTCAGTGGGGTCAACTTCCCGTGGCTGACCAATATATCGTGACGTCAGCTGGACGCTGCTGACCGCTGTATCGTGACGTCAATGATGTCAGCTGGCCGCGGTCGACCACTGTATCGTGTTCTGACCGTGGCTGGCCACTGATCGTGATGTTAGTTACGTCAACTGACCGCGGCTGACCATTATATCGTGACGTCAGTGACACCAGTTTGCTTTGGCTGACCACTGTATCGTAACGTCAGTGACGTCGACTACCCCTGGCTGACCACGGTATCGTGACGTAACTGATGTCCGCTTGCCGTGACTGATCACTGCATCGTGAGGTCAGTGGCGCCAGGAACGGTAGCTGGCCGTGGCTGTCCAGAAGCCGAGGCCGACCAAACCGCTGCCCACGTGAATCGTGAGAACTTCACAGTGAGCCAAGGTCACACCGCATTGGCGTATTACGTACATGGGCCTAAGGTATGCAGGGCTTGTGGTTTTGAAGCGGTCTCGCTCGCGTCATAGGAAGCATGCAATAGAGACATACATCCGAATACCACTGCTGATGACGTAAGCTGAGGTAGTAGCACATGGCTGCGTCTCTCACCTCTCCTGTAGTCGCTTACCTCTCTCCAGCGACGGCCTGCTCCCTCCTGATGCTGGACAGCTTGCGCTCGCTACGGAAGCTGTCGCCGCGGTTGACGATGCGGCCGCGCTTGGTCGACTCAAAGTTGCGCAGCCGCTCGGTGCCCTCGTCGAGCGGCAGCGCCCGCTCCGGCTCCACCTCAGACCGCAACATCGGATTGAAGTGCAATAGGGACGTCTTCCTGCGAGCGGTGGCCGAGGAAGTTTTCGACCGACACGACTGTGACCTCTTCATCTCTTGACCGACTTCGCCGCACGTCATCTGCGCTGTCCTGGCGTTGCTGACTGGTATGTGGCAGCGTGTCCGCTTCGTCCTGGCGTTGCTGACTGGTATGTGGCAGCGTGTCCGCTTCGTCCTGGCGTTGCTGACTGGTGTGTGGCAGCAGGCCCTGCGTGTCCGCTTCGTCCTGAGGTGGCACCGCTGCCGCGCGATACCTGACTCCGGCCGGATCGGACCCGCACTGACGGCGCCTCGACGTGTGCCTTCTATAAAGCCTTCGTCGGCGACTTAACCTACTATGCCGCACCCCCCTCCCGGCGGGGGCAGCGGTGCTCGTGGGCAGTGGTGCCCACGTGCACCACTGCCGGCAGACACAATTGTGACCTCATGAAGTCTTACCCTGGTTCATGCCCCCTTTTCTCTCTCTCACACTCTCTCTCTCTCACACTCTCACTCTCACACTCTCACTCTTTCCCTTTCTCTTTCTCTGTCTCTTTCCTTTCTCTTTCTCTTTCTCTTTCTCCTTCTCTTTCTCTTTCTCTTTCTCTTTCTCTTTCTCTTTCTCTTTCTCTTTCTCTTTCTCTTTCTCTTTCTCTTTCTCTTTCTCTTTCTCTTTCTCTTTCTCTTTCTCTTTCTCTTTCTCTTTCTCTTTCTCTTTCTCTTTCTCTTTCTCTTTCTCTTTTCTTTCTCTCTTTCTTTCTATTTCTCGTTCTTTCTCTTTCTCTTTCTCTTTCTCTTTATCTTTATCTTTCTATTTTCCTTTCTCTTTCTCTTTCTCTTTCTCTTTCTCTTTCTCTTTCTCTTTCTCTTTCTCTTTCTCTTTCTCTTTCTCTTTCTCTTTCTCTTTCTCTTTATCTTTCTCTTTCTCTTTCTCTTTCTATTTCTCGTTCTTTTTCTCTTTCTCTTTCACTTTCTCTTTATCTTTATCTTTCTATTTCTCTTTCTCTTTCTATTTTCCTTTCTCTTTCTCTTTCTCTTTATCTTTTTCTTTCTCTTTCTCTTTCTTTTCATCTTTCTCTTTATCTTTCCCTTTCTCTTTCTTTTTCTCTTTCTCTTTCTCTTTCTCTTTCTCTTTCTCTTTCTCTTTCTCTTTCTCTTTCTCTTTCTCTTTCTCTTTCTCTTTCTCTTTTCTATTTCTCTTTCTCTTTATCTTTCTCTTTCTCTTTCTCCTTTTCTTTTTAGTTTTCTCTTTCTTTTTCTCTTTCTGTCTCTCTGTCTTTCTGTCTCTCTGTCTCTCGTCTCTCGTAGCGGTTCGCTATCCTAGAGGCAATACCACCCACCCCACTCGTCCCCTTTCACACCACATCACTGATCGTGCCACCGCACGGCAGCTAGTCGTGCCCTGGAGGCAGGTCTACCCGACTATTATTGAGTTTGTTTTCAACCGCGCCGTCTTTCCGGTCAAATTTTCACCCGTCTCGGGTGGGGGGGGGGGGGCTGTTGAAGGCCGTGTCTAAAACCCAAACTAAGCATTGCACGAAAACAAAAGAGGTGTCATCGGAAAGCGCTCAACGAGTACGGTCCGGGTCCACACTCCAAAACAATTTTCCCCCGAAAGTGACGTCACCAGAGGGCTAGATTGTCACGACTTTTCACGACTTACATTATGTTTTTGACTCTGAGAGTTCATTTTGGGGGATATATGAAAAGACATAAGTTATTTGGAATGAGAAAAGGACAGCGAAATCGACCAGGGCTAATTTTTTTGCCCCCCCCCCCAATTTGTTTTTTGAATTTTCAAAATTTCTAGTTTCCAAGTTTTCTTTAATTTACCTTTTCCAATTGGTAGAGCAGACCGAGAAACGTTGTTGGAAGTCAACTTCCCCCGATACAAAATGCTTACTTTAGCCAGAATCCTCTATTTGTACTTCAATTTAGCAAATACGCAAAATTTATATGTAGTCAAAAATGAAAAAAAAGAAACATTCAACTCGTACGTTTTGTTGCATCAGTAAAGATGAGTAAACGCTTAAAGTTGAATTAATATTTTTTTTTTTTTTTATATCTTTATAATTTTATTTTTCTTTTTATAAATTTAATCCGAGTTGTTGTTGGGGTGGCTTGAGGAGCCAGGGTTCTATTGCTAAGCAGAGCTTGTTGCGTGAACCCTGGCCCCACCACCCGATTCATGAACTCCAGTTCAACGGCAGAATTTAGACCGAAAGTTTAACGTGCCGCCAATGCACCGACACGGCCACCCGGTAGCTCGTCCCCGGCCTTATCGGGCCAGCTGCCAACTGACACTCGCGGCCGGGGGCTAAATGCGAGCGCGCGAAGCGACTCGAACCCTGTGTTGCCAATACAGGGGAGACCAGTGCAAGCCAGCGCTCTAACCAACTGAGCTACCGGGGCGGCAAAAATGTCTGCATCTGTTAAAGCGTGACGACTGGTTTAACTTTTTTGGAGGTGACCTCTCTTGACCTGACTAACTCGTTGACCCTAAATGACCTGACTTCAAGATTTTGAAACAGCATGCGAAATTGATGTGGGAAAAGGTATGCCAAATTTGGGCGTGCTGCCGCGCGCCGTTCGTCCACTATCCGCGAGAAAACCTGAGGGGATGGCTGAAGAGAAGCACAGTCCCGTCCCCCAAGACCGGACGGGGTAGGCAACATACGTGCAAAATGTGAGCCATGGACATGACACAATTCGCTCGCATTGATTGCGCCGCCCCAGCCATTAGCACTGTTCAGCCTTCATAAAAAGAGCAGTAACCAATCGACTTAAAAGCAGGCAGCGATCAGCAAATTGAAATGCCCTGAAAGTAAGAGAGGTGGTGACGCCCCCACAGGATCGCCCGCGGACAACTTGCATCATGCCATTCCATTAGAGGAGTAGACATTAGGTCACTCCTCCGCATGTGCGCTGTAAGGCGAACTCGCCAGCCATCACTTGCAGACGTATGCAAAGCACACATAACGGAACGGGTAACTCATGGCGAAAGAACATAACAGGTGGTTTTTTATCAATCGGGGAAGGATAAGAAGGATAATAAAAAATGGGATGCAGGCGTAAAGAAAGCGTCATTGGTGGTCAGATCGCCAGGAGTGTAAGATACATCCATAATTTTTTTTCATGATGTGCATACTTGAAAGACACACATGGTGGTGCTTCGTTCTCTAAGTTAGCACATAAGCATACGCTATAAACGTCGCAAGGCTTCCTGAGGCCATGCTATTCTCTAGATTTTAGCTCATTAAATGGTGCGGGGCTTAGTGGAGTGGGTATGCTTTTCTAACAAACAGTATTGGCTATTTCTCTACAGAGAATGAATCTTACAACCGAGAAGTACTAGAACCGTTAGAGAAAAGAGAGCTAAAAACGCTTATAGATTAGAAGTAAATAAGAATATACGTGGGGCTACATCGGAACTCAAGGTTTGTAGGGGGTTGCATGCAGTCCACGGATTAATAACATACGAACGAATAATAACATAAATACTCTTCACTTTTCAGGGAAGGGTATGTACCCGCTTCCCTGGACAAACTAGCTTATATGTTTTGTTAGATTGAGCAATCGAGCAACACTGTAATCGGAGCACTTGTAGATCGGTGAGTAAGCATCTGACCTTGTGCTGATTAAGGGCTGCAAACGTAAGCTTTTTTTCCCGGGTATTGAACTACTGAAGAACAATTTGGACGGATGCTATATATTTCTCGTCATTATTCTTTTTATAGCATTTGAAATCTAACTACCCTTAATTGAACCCTTGACTAGGAATTTCTCGACTGAAAAAAAATGATTCGACTTCTTTCTCTTTCGGGTGAACAAACAGAAAAACACAGAGGCGAAACATAACACAATTATTTGTCAATTCTGTCCAAGACGACAACTGAAACTATGGCACCGCCAGCTATCTGTTTAGTGCGTGTAACGCTCTCTGCTAATTAATGGCAGCAGCAGCACGATCATACAAGCACAATAATCTGGTAGAATCTGTTGTACGGTGTCTGAATTGTGAAACCGAACGATTACAAGAAACGACACAAGCAAATAGGGGCATGGTGTACTATGTTTTAGAGAGAGAGAGAGAGAGAGAGAGAGAGAGAGAGAGAGAGAGAGAGAGAGAGAGAGAGAGAGAGAGAGAGAGAGAGAGAGAGAGAGAGAGAGAGAGAGAGAGAGAGAGAGAGAGAGAGAGAGAGAGAGAGAGAGAGAGAGAGAGAGAGAGAGAGAGAGAGAGAGAGAGAGAGAGAGAGAGAGAGAGAGAGAGAGAGAGAGAGAGAGAGATAGAGAGAGAAGTGTGCATTGTGCACGAATACAATCTGCCCACAATGCATATACTTGGAAATACCAACACGGTTACTGGCGCGTTACTTCCTCCACTCTCAGGCCGTTACTGACTTCCGCTGCCGGGCAATTACTTTCTTCACTTCCGCGGTGTTCAGCAGGGCGCGCACCTCATATGTGATGCTGCCGTTCCGCAGCGGTGCCGTGGACGCTGGCTTGGCCTCGCTCCCCTCCCGCCGGCCGCTCTCTGTGAGGCCCCGGCAGCGATGGTGACCCCCAGTGGAGAACTTCCGCCGGCAGTACCAGGGACGCTGTGGAGCCCCGGCAGCGATGGTGACACCCAGTGGAGAACTTCCGCCGGCAGTGCCCGGGACGCTGTCATGCCCCGGCAGCGATGGTGGCCACCAGTGGAGAACTTCCGCCGGCAGTGCCCGGGACGCTGTGGAGCCCCGGCAGCGATGGTGACACCCAGTGGAGAACCTCCGCCGGCAGTACCAGGGACGCTGTGGAGCCCCGGCAGCAATGGTGGCCACCAGTGGGGAACTCCCGCCGACAGTGCCAGGGATGTAATGTATATAATGAGTCATGCATGCTGCCGTGGCATACGATGTAATGGCCGACATCATTGAGTAGTTCGGGTAATATGATGCATGCCTATATATATATATATATATATATATATATATATATATATATATATATATATATATATATATATATATATGCATGTATGTATATATATGTATATTTGTCTATGTGTACATAAATATATATACATATGCATATACGTATATATGTATATATTTATATATATGTATATATGCGTATGGATATGTTAGAAGAAAAATAGTGCAAACATTAGCTTCGAAGCTGGCAATGGTAGGTCATGGCAGAGATGCTCAGGCATATAATGCCCACGCAAGAGCAGTGGTTTATATTTGAAGTTGGGTTTGGTGAAGTTTCCCCTGAAAACGCAGGCATAATGTCATATGATAATAGTACTTCGAACCCCACCCTTGCCTTCTTTCACACCGGTCTGGTTCACATAGCTTGAAAATCATTGTTGCACCATCGAGAAAGCAAGTACCTGTTCCTGTTTGGGCCTTTAGTGTGATGCGTTGGTGTGCAACTCATTGCTTCTCTCAGAAAAGTAAAGCCTGTAATCACCATCGTCACAAGCGGACATTCCGCACGAGCGGAAATATCTGTAATCACGTAAGACCGCGAGCGCCTCATAGCCAGCGAGGATCACCAACAGATCTCAAGCATAGCCAGTTTTGCGAACAATCGTGGTTTTGGCTGCGACGTTGGGAACTGCTGGCGCAGGGTTAGCAGGGTTAGTCTGTGACTCTGGGGAAGTATGTGTTGCCCGCCTCGAGTTGGTCATGCGCTCATACCCCAGCATGTTGCGGCGCGTGAGTAGAGTAACTTTGCCAGCATTGTAGGTCGACACGTGCCTACGCGTGAAGACTTCACCTAAAATAGCACAGTGTTCCAGTAAAAAGAAGAGACTGATGTCGGTGTGAGCTAATGTTAGGTCGTCACGCAAAAGGGGTCCGCACATTATTATCGGCCAGTGTGTATTGCTGACTTTGTCGCGAGTCACACAGCATGACTTCTGAACCTCAGGAGCGACCTCTGGGACGTGAAGGGATATGCAGTATCAGAAAATGAGGCAGCAACATCTGCAGAAGGTGAAAGTACACCGATTGCCCTCCATTAGGGCATACGTCAAAATATGGCTCCACTGCCAGTGAAACTGACAGCTGATTTTGCTTCCAATGGTTCCCCGGATCAATGTACTGGTGAAAATAAGCACTTCAATTGGTCTACACAGTGGGCGAATATGATCAAATAGTTTTTTTGACAGATGTCTACAGAGGAGATTTAGAACGCCACTCTCACTTTTGAGCTCGGAAAGTTTTCATTTGGCCCGCAATGTTTGCGTTGGACCGAAGTGGTGCCAATATTGCTTGATCTCTTAATGTTGCTACATAAATGATGGAATTAGCGCAAAGGGTGTTATTTCATTATGTATCACCATAGAGAACCGCATGGCAACTAAATGCGTACACACACATACGTTCTAACATGTTCTTTCTTCCAAGCTTCATAATGGGTGAAGCTACGGCATGCCATGCTCGTCATGATTGGGGCCAACTGTAACGTAACATCGGTCAAAGCAGGAATGGATCACAAGTAAACGTTCGTAAAATGTCGACATGGTGTGAACGGATACGGTAAAGGGACCGGCATTAAGTGCCGACGTGCCTGCTTGCGTGCAGCTACTGTTTCATTGACCTCGTTCCTTTGCCGGTTTGCGTAGGTAGGGCACCTTCATTCGCCATTGAAGCTTCCGCCTGTGTGCAGTACGTTGCATTGGCCCCATTCGTCCGTCGGCTGACGGCAGTGCGGGACCTAGACCGCACTGACGCATGCATGACCGATGGCGCACTGACGTATGTATGTACGTATACATATATATATATATATATATATATATATATATGTGTGTGTGTGTGTGTGTGTGTGTGTCTGTGTATAGCTTATACTGGCTAATCGTCGCAGTCCTACGACTCGCCTTGAAGAAGGCATGAAATCGAAACGTCGGCGCAACACCGCTCTTTTCAGAACCACCAGCCTTGTGCATGGAAGCGATGGCCTGATGCGGTATATTGCCACTCCCGTCCAACTCCTAAGGCTGAAAACATGCAACACTTTCGGTCCAAAGACAGGATATTGACTTGGAAGCTCAACTATATCCAATTTATGTATGTATTTAGTTCATGTTTCGGCAAATTTATACCTGCGAGTGGTTAAGTTTTGCCTCCTGTGACATAATGTATCGCAGGGGTGTCAAACTTCTTTCAAAACGTTCAAATGACAATTCACGAGTCGAATGATACATAAACAATATAAAAGCGGGAAGTAAACCGCTCCGAGACGAACCGAAGCGTGACCGATGAATTATCTAGGGGAGGGGGCAGAAAAGATGTTGCATCGGCAATGGGCTTCACGGATGTTCCACACATGCGGGTATGTCTTTCGGCCAAAATCGTAGCCGGCTACGATGACTTCGCTACCGGGGTTCAGTCGACGGCTCGCCTCAGTTCGGTCAGCAGCGAATAGTTTTGGGTGTGCTTGACTAGTGGAATTAGCCGATATCTTGTCGATTCATCCTACGCCGTTTCATCTTATTTCTCAGCTCACGCGTCTCGGTATGAGGCATTACGAATGGTCTGCATTGGTAATTAATTGACAGCACCTGAGACACGAGGCTGTCTAAGAAGCGCAAATGGCTGCTGCGACCGCTTCTTACGCGATCGGAGCGCTCTCGGAAGACAGTAAGCCCTCTCACTTACACTATTAACACCAGGGGCACCACACTCTAACTCGCACTGCTGACACTGCGGGCGCCGTACCCTGACCACACTGCTACCGCTGCGGACACCGCACCCTGACCCACACTGCTACCGCTGCGGACACCGCACACTGACCCACACTGCTACCGCTGCGGACACCGCACCCTGACCACCACACGCACCCTGACCCACACTGCTACCCTGCCCCCTACCCACACTGCTACCGCTGCGGACACCGCACCCTGACCCACACTGCTACCGCTGCGGACACCGCACACTGACCCACACTGCTACCGCTGCGGACACCGCACACTGACCCACACTGCTACCGCTGCGGACACCGTACCCTGACCCACACTGCTACCGCTGCGGACACCGCACCCTGACCCACACTGCTACCGCTGCGGACACCGCACCCTGACCCACACTGCTACCGCTGCGGACACCGTACCCTGACCCACACTGCTACCGCTGCGGACACCGCACCCTGACCCACACTGCTACCGCTGCGGACACCGTACCCTGACCCACACTGCTCCGCGCACCCTGACCCACACTGCTACCGCTGCGGACACCGCACCCTGACCCACACTGCTACCGCTGCGGACACCGTACCCTGACCCACACTGCTACCGCTGCGGGTCCCGCACCCTGACCCACACTGCTACCGCTGCGGGTCCCGCACCCTGACCCACACTGCTACCGCTGCGGGTCCCGCACCCTGACCAACACTGCTACCGCTGCGGGCACCTCAAGCGACCCGCACCGCTAACGCTCACATCTGCCCTGACCCAAAGTGCTAATGCTGCGGGCACCGCACTCGTGGCTGAGACGTACTACTTACACTACTTCCACTGCGAGCATGGACAAATAGTCATCGCAAGCCAACGGACATGTTTCGACTTCCTAATACATGTTGCAGTGGAGGTCGGGTGCCGCCATTAGGTGAAGGAGGCTACCGCCATCGGGGGAGGGTGGCTGTCGCCATCGGGGGAGGGCGGCTGTCGCCATCGGGGGAGGACGGCTGTCGCCATCGGGGGAGGACGGCTGTCGCCATCGGGGGAGGGTGGCTGTCGCCATCGGGGGAGGACGGCTGTCGCCATCGGGGGAGGACGGCTGTCGCCATCGGGGGAGGGTGGCTGTCGCCATCGGGGGAGGGCGGCTGTCGCCATCGGGGGAGGACGGCTGTCGCCATCGGAGGAGGACGGCTGTCGCCATCGGGGGAGGGTGGCTGTCGCCATCGGAGGAGGACGGCTGTCGCCATCGGGGGAGGTCGGCTGTCGCCATCGGGGGAGGGTGGCTGTCGCCATCGGGGGAGGACGGCTGTCGCCATCGGAGGAGGACGGCTGTCGCCATCGGGGGAGGTCGGCTGTCGCCATCGGGGGAGGGTGGCTGTCGCCATCGGGGGAGGACGGCTGTCGCCATCGGAGGAGGACGGCTGTCGCCATCGGAGGAGGACGGCTGTCGCCATCGGGGGAGGGCGGCTGTCGCCATCGGGGGAGGGTGGCTGTCGCCATCGGGGGAGGGTGGCTATCGCCATCGGGGGAGGGTGGCTGTCGCCATCGGGGGAGGGCGGCTGCCCAAAGGAATAGATATGTATCGCCCGCAAAAATCGTGCTTGTTTGATGATTGCAAATAGCTTAGCATTAATGTGCTAGCAGCTTATAAGACATATAAAGCGGGCCTATAAGGCATTCCTTTCTTTGGCTCATCATGCGCTATGTGCCAGACCAGTTCTGCAGTACGGGGCAATTATCTTCATTACCCTACCCTCCGAATGGGAGCGAATTCTTCCTCTAGTCGAGCCAAGATAATGTGGGGAAGCGAGTGGAGGGGAGGGGTGGGGGTTGCCGGAGACAGGCGAGGAAAACCAGACCACATTCTTTGCGATGCTATATGGATTCAATGCACTCCCTGGTCGAACATTCAGGGACAACGTCACGCTCCTATACAGCCTTCAATTCCGTCCGATCCCCCTCTTGACCTCTCTCAGACACTTCATCGGCCACCCTGGATACTCGGCAAGCCATCTGTAGTCGGCGATTGCTTGTTCCACCCCCTCGACAAAAGCTTGAGTGGCACTCCATGATCAATTCGGTGCCAAATGGTCTCCTAATCACATCTTCAGCTGGGCTTACTCAGCTTCCTCATTATCTCTTCCGGAGCATCTGTGCCGCCTCTCGGTCCTGTCACCACGTTCTGCGTATTTCCGCGTCGTCGTGAATGTCTTCAGTTGTCAGGCTATTCCTGCACGTCCTCTGCCATATTGATTGGGCGGGGGCTGGCTACACAGCCCACGCCGTCGGTGAGCGGCCAGTCGGCACGTGCCGCACGACGCGCACCCTCTGACCGACTGCACACGCTCGTCACACGACGTGCACGCTCTGACCGACTGCACACGCTCGTCACACGACGTGCACGCTCTGACCGACTGCACACGCTCGTCACACGACGTGCACGCTCTGACCGACTGTACACGCTCGTCACACGACGTGCACGCTCTGACCGACTGCACACGCTCGTCACACGACGTGCACGCTCTGACCGACTGCACACGCTCGTCACACGACGTGCACGCTCTGACCGACTGCACACGCTCGTCACACGACGTGCACGCTCTGACCGACTGCACACGCTCGTCACACGACGTGCACGCTCTGACCGACTGCACACGCTCGTCACACGACGTGCACCCTCTGACCGACTGCACACGCTCGTCACACGACGTGCACGCTCTGACCGACTGCACACGCTCGTCACACGACGTGCACCCTCTGACCGACTGCACACGCTCGTCACACGACGTGCACGCTCTGACCGACTGCACACGCTCGTCACACGACGTGCACGCTCTGACCGACTGTACACGCTCGTCACACGACGTGCACGCTCTGACCGACTGCACACGCTCGTCACACGACGTGCACGCTCTGACCGACTACACACGCTTGTCACACGACGTGCACCTCTGACCGACTGCACACGCTCGTCACACGACTGCACGCTCTGACCGACTCACACGCTCGTCACACGACGTGCACCTCTGACCGACTGCACACGCTCGTCACACGACTGCACCTCTGACCGACTGCACACGCTCGTCACACGACCTGCACGCTCTGACCACTGCACACGCTCGTCACACGACCTGCACGCTCTGACCACACACCACCACGCCGCTCGTCACCGACGTGCACCCTCACCACCCGCCCGACGTGCACGTCCCGCCAAGCTGACGACGACCTCGACCGACTGCACACGCTCGTCACACGACGTGCACCCTCGACCGACTCACACGCTCGTCACACGACCTGCACGCTCTGACCGACTGCACACGCTCGTCACACGACCTGCACGCTCTACCGACTCACACCTACCACACCACGCACACGCTCGTCACACGACGTGCACCCTCTGACCGACTGCACACGCTCGTCACACGACGTGCACCTCTGACCGACTGCACACGCTCGTCACACGACGTGCACGCTCTGACCGACTGCACACGCTCGTCACACGACGTGCACGCTCTGACCGACTGCACACGCTCGTCACACGACGTGCACGCTCTGACCGACTGCACACGCTCGTCACACGACGTGCACCCTACCGACTGCACACGCGTACTGTCACGACGTGCACCTCTGACCGACTGCACACGCTCGTCACACCCCCACGCTCGTCACACGCTCATCAAACAGCTGCAGCGTCGTGCACCAGCTGTGATAATTCAACCGCTGGCGTCGAGGGCGAGCCGATCTCGGCAACACCGGCAAAAGAAGACGATGTCAGTTCGTGTGAGGACGGAACACGTTACGGAGAGACGCGTTTGATAATGTCAGAGGCGATCTCGTTCACTTCGTGCTTCACTCAGTGTGGTTTTGTGCCGATTGGTTCGGCCTAACACACGTGCGTTGATAATCCGTGTATGGCGCGCCGTGATGGGACGGCCTCGGTCCGATCGACATTTAGCAGAAAATATGGAGCGACAGTCAAGTTGAATGCTGAAATGTTGCATACATCGCCGCCTGGTTAACTCGGCGCATGGGGCACGGGCCTGCAAATGTATCCCCGTGTTGGCGCGACGGATTGGAGTTGTCGCAGATGCTCGCTCTTGATGCCTCCAAATAAGCTGGCCAATTGACATTTAGCTAGGTAAGTTCGGTGGCACAGGAGCCAGTCGGTTGCCACTGTCTCTGTGGAGACAAACTCTCTTTCCAAATTTCCCTATTAAGCTGACTTATCCCGAACAAGAGGTGGATTCAGGATACATGCAATAAGCCTGTGCTTGGTATTGAAGAGTCTGCAATGCCTCCTGAACACATTTAACAAATGAGTGTTAACCCGTCTTCAACCGCCACCTCAGGTTTTTTTCACGGATAGTGGAAGAACGTTGCGGGGCAGCATACTGAAATTGGGCATACCTTTTTCAACATCAATTTGGCATATTGTATCAAACTGTTGAAGTCAGGTCATCTAGGGTCAACGAGTCGATGTCAAGAGAGGTCACCTCCAAAAATGTTCGACCAGTCGTCACACTTTAGCGAACACAGATATGTTAACTAAACTTGCGGCGTTTGCTTGTCTTTAGGGATGCAACAAAACGAACGAGAGGCATTTTAATTTTTCTCTTTTTTGATTACTTATTAGTTTTGCATATGCGCCTATTATAGTTCAAATAGAAGATTCTGGCTAAGGTAAGCATCTTTTATTAGGAAATTTACTTCGACCAACGTTTTTCGGTCCGCTCTATCCATTAGAAAATTAAAATTAAAAAACTTGAAAACTAAAACTTTTAAATAAAAAAATTGACTTTTGTGTGGCGAAAAACAAATGTATGGTCCTGGTCAATTTCATTGTCCTCTTCTGATTCCAAATATTTTTTATGTGTTTTCACATAAATCCCTTCAAATGAACTCCCGAGAGCCAAAACAATAATGTAAGTCGTGACATTCTAGGCCCCCTAGTGACATCACTTTTGGGGGATTTGTTTCGGGGGGGTGCTGTCGGACCCTACTCGTCGAGCGCTTACCGATGATACCTCTGTCGTTTTCGTACCGCGCTTAACTTGGATATTATAGGGGGTTCCTATCAACCCCCCCCCCGAGACGGGGTGTGAGGATCTTACCGGAGAGGGTTAATGAAAAGAAGAACGAAAAACGCGGGCCCCGTAAGCCTGGAAAACATTCGTCAGTCTCAATAAATTAAAGTGAAGTGGGGCAGAACACATATTGTGTATCCTTTCGGCGTGCGTGATGGACAGTATTTGATGGAGCTTTGCAAATTTAAACGGATACGGGTTGGATAACGGATTGGCTCTTCAACTTTTCCCGTGGAAATGAAAATTGAACAAAATATTTATATTCCGTGTTCTAACCGAGATCTTACGGAATAATATTTTGGGATTGACAGGGGCTGTGGACGAATTTGGAAGCTGAGGGGAGACAAGACTACGGACGGCAAATTAAATGGGGGATGGGTGTTCCAGACCCCCAACCTCCGTCAAAACGATGTAGCTGGCGCCAAATAAATCGTACATGTAAGGTTCTACATATATTCACGCAAATTGTATGATTCGCATATTATCCTAAGCTACCTCTTTCATCGTAAACTGCCACCTGGTCAGTTTTTGAAACTCATTTTTCGTGTGCTGTTTTTGCCAACGGAGTGGTCCCGGCGGAGCTTCCCGGCTGCCCGAAGCTAATGTAACATCTGTACTCGGTTCGACATCCATTTTCACAGCGATCCGACTATCGGCCGGCCGAGAATGTCATCGCAACATGAAACAGCTGGGTGTCATGCCGCGTCTGCCTGGCGCCGGGCCACAGTGTGGCGCCGGGCCACAGTGTGGCGCCGGGCCGCGTCAGCCTGGCGCCGGGCCACAGTGTGTGGCGGGGGCTGACCGGAAGTGCGACAACCGGACTGTGTGGTGCAATAGGTGTCGTCAGCCGGCCAGACCAGGGCCGATGCCCCCTCCGCGGGCGGGGGTACGCATCTCGCGAGAGTGACGGCCCCGGAGGCCAGTAAGTCATCACGGGGCAGTCAGCAGGACCAGACGTGCGCGAGATACATACGTCAGCGAGCCGCTCTGTTGGACAGCTGTTTGTCATTGTCGGTCATGATTACCAGTTGATTTGCAGACACGAACTTTGGTTGATTTTGGCGTCACGGCTGGACTGTAGAAACTGTTGCACAAGTTGTCAGCGCTTGGTTAGCTAATCAGCTCGATTAATACAAGCACATTAACGGCTATTGACTGTGAAGAACGGATCGTGGATTTGAGAACTGGCGATTGAGAGAAGCTATTGAATTTGAGGACCAGGTTTCGTACAAACGAGGCAAACGCTAGACAATCGCTGCCAAACAACTGACACTTGCCTACAGGAGCAGTAGCAAGCATGACACCAATCGTCGACGAACCGTATCCAGGTAGACAAATAGGACAGTTTGTGTCTAAATACAGTTGGAATATTGAAATTAAATGTTTTTTTTCTCACCTGTCCGTGTTGTGATGCACGAGCTGGTATGATACTCCCTGCACGAGCTGGTATGATACTCCCTGCACGAGCTGGTATGATACTCCCTGCACGAGCTGGTATGTTACTCCCTGCACGACTACAAAAATGTCGCATAATCAAGCCCAAACATTGCCATTGCGAAGCATTCTGAGTCCAACGTAAGCAGCGCAAACGACAGCATACTCAGGAACATATTGGCACTGTTCACTGCGTGCGAAGTGCCTTCTCTTTCGTGTATCTTGGTTTTCGAGGAAATTGTTGTCGCCTACTGGGGTTAAAGCGATGTAGGCGGATGAATAGTACACTATTTTTTTTAAAACATCCACTAGCTCTGCCTATGGGGCAGAGTTCTTTCCTCTCAGGACGTGCACTAGGCCGACGATAATGGCAGGCTAACGGCTAAAACATCCGGGTGCATAACATGGCGAACACAAAATACGGTCCCAATTTTTTCAGTGTCTGGAGAAAATCAGGTGTGGGCATCGTTAGTCCACCCGTGCTCCTAAAGCAGATCCATACTGCCTGAACAGGACCCGCCTCTTCGAACATGGAGGAACACATTCGGAAAGTGCACGTGTTCTAGTTACACACCCAGCTACATTGGTCATATAGCTCTCCGATACTAACACTGATGTCTCCCTGTCTGTGGTGGCTGAGGTTCCTCCACGTTGCACGGATGCGCTGGTTGAGTTGTATTGTGTTAGGCACTTCGGACGGTTGCACTGGGGGGCGGGGATGGCCGAGTGGTTGAGCTGTCGGGATATGGGTACCAAAGGCCCCGGGTTCGACTCTAGCGCCACTCAGGACATTTCCCAATCCCGCGGCCCACCGGCGAAACAGTATGGGCGGCGCCATTAGCCGTGAATGTGCATAAAGTGTGTCGTGGACCAACCAATAAACAGACGGTTGCGCTGGCCTTTGCCACCATGTCCCTGAATTATACCGCTATATGCCACCGTAAACGCAAACGGCACCATGGCTCGCATGCGTGCCGACAGATGGCAAGAGCACGTCGTGCCTATATTGTTCCAAAAAGGTTGAATTCATAACCCAGCCTAACCTAACCTAACCTGAGATGAACTAACCTAACTTCCCAACATAACCTAACATGCTGAGAGCAAAGCAACCACTACATGTTCCTGCCATCTGTCGGCACGCACATAAACTATGGTGCCGTTAGGAAATTATGGTGTCATCTAGCGGTATAATTCAAAACTATTATAGGGACTTTTCTGAACTATTTTAACAAACTGGGTGGCTATGAGCTGGGGCATTTGTGATCTCAGCCTACCTGTGGTATTCTACAAGCTATCTGGCAACTGTTGGCACTTATAAACCAAATATGCGTATCTTAGTACCTTTGAAACTGGGAACTTGCGAACCGGGGAACTTATTAACGCCTCCTACCATCGCGAATCATTTGAAGAAACTCGCCTTCATCTAAATTGATAACATATTTACAAAACTGTCGGGATGAAGTCATGCGGGCTTCGGTCTGCCTTTTCATAAAGACATGCTGGCACAGATTGCATTTCGTGCCCGTTTCAGTGTGCAGATTGATGCGTCAGTAACGCGCTGTCGTTTCCGAGTTTTCAGTCCGCAGACTGCTGCGTCAGCAATGCCCTGACATTTGGTGGCTTTCAGTCTCCAGTATGTTGCGTTAACAATGCTCTGTCTCTTCCGAGCGTTAAGTCCGCAGACTGCTCCCTGCGTCAGAAGTGCGCTGTCATTTATCGGCTCTCCTGAACATGCCTGAGTGAGATCAGTCTTGTCTCAACAGTACACGGTGGTCTGGTAGGGACATAGTCGGTCACGAGGTGGTAAAAGCAGGCCATATCAAGTTATTGCGGATACACCAGGTCACTACATAACCATCAGGTGTACCAGGTCACTGCGGTACACCACTTCATGGCAGGACTCCCAGTTGTGCCAGGTCATTGCAGAACTGTCAGTTATAACAGACCACAGCAGAGCACATCACCCCACAGCGGGACAAAGCAGAAGTGGGAGGACACGTTGGATGACGGCGAAACGCACCTGACTAAGTAGGATACACTGGCCGGGATAGACCAACGGCAGGGCACAATTGTTACCGCTGATCATTTTCGGCTGAGAAGGTCGCCACACACAATACGATTCAGATATCAGGCCACATCAGTTCGCATCAGACCAGAGCGGTCGACAGCGCGTCACAGCCCGCCAGCTCGCCAAGCCCCGTCGATGGGCTCCTCCACGACACATTCAACAGCAAGATCGCTTTGCGTCGCCACCTCTCGCGCCGCATTGATCGCGCGTCGACTCGGAAACCCTGCCGGTTGTGGCACTCGAAGCCGCTATCCTAAAATCACGAGTCTATCTTCCCACCGACTGAGCTACGAGCTGAACGAAGCTTAACCCATGGACCCAACACACCGCCACGAACCGTCCACGCTGGATTTGCGTCGCTATCCTGAGCCGACGTGCCGGGAAGAATGAGTGTCCATTGTTATGTACGTCAGCAGGCTTATCATGCTTACGTCACGAGGTGTTTGTTTTGCTGACGTCATTGTCTGGATATGGCCTCCTCAGATACCGGACACGCCACACGAGCGAGTCGTCGCACCTATGTTTATCTGGTAGTGCAAGGCTGATAAACACATCAACTCTTCTTCTTACAGAGCAGCATTCGGCAGGAAAATGGTGGAATGCTAAACGTTAGATGTTAACTGCTACAACATTACTTTCGATCGAAATTCGAATAAATGTTTCGACGTTTCGACTATATTGTCTTCATCTTTGAACATTATATGACAATATAGTCAAAAGGCAACATATAAAGACAATATAATCGAAACGTGGAGGAACATCTTTTGAATTCTGATCTGAATACAATTATTAACTCAGTTGAAGAATAATATCGCATTCATCATTTCATAATTATCACCGGTATGTCTCTCAGACCATTCAATTCAGTAAGAACATGTACAAATTTATCGCACCCCTCCCTGAGCCAATGTCAAAGCTTCGAAGTATGAGAGGGACATGTCATGTCACTGGATTGACCTATTATGACCTTTGGCGACCATATTCTGGGATAAAATTGGTACCAAAGATGTGATATGAGCGCCAGACAATATTTGCTTGCTAATAATATTTTCGTGCTTTTCTAACATGAATAATTCGGAAGTTGTTGTAAACCCTGATTCTGACCTGAACTGACCTATCCTGTCGTATCCCTGTTTTGCTATGCTATAAATGCATTCATGCATGTTTTTCCTAAAGAGTAATGCTTAAGGAACACTTATTCTGTCTTTTTATCATTTCCAGAGACAGAGTCGGGATCCTGATATTGACATAATACCACCTCTGGTGACCTAATCCTCAACAAAAATGTGAATGTATGCTTCGGGTTCTCCACGGCAAGAGCTCAAACAGCCTTCAAACAGCATTTAATCATGCCATATGCAGGACGTTAGAGGTGTGCTTTCGGGAGCCTACCCTTCCCCGGCCCGTAAAATGTCGATTTGCCCGCCTGCTCGGCGAGGAGAGGCGGGTTTCGAGTATCTACTAAGAGTGTGATCTACCGGTGAACCGTCTGCCGGCAGCTCCAAGCCATCCGCCCACCGAGCTCTGGACCGTGCGCCGACGGCACTGAACGGTCCAGTGCTGAACAATCATCCGGCAACGGCCGATCATCTGCCGTCAGCGCTGGGACGGCACGCTGGGATTGTTCAATGGGAGCGATGGATAGTAGCATCCTTCAAAGGTCTGTAGATACCTGGTCCTAGAGACAGAAGTGGCACCCAGGGGTGTTGTTTCATATACTTTTGACGGACACCCTCCCACTTAATATTGGCTTCCACCAATAACTTCAGCCTTTAACATGGGACCCTATAGAGTGTGCCCCCGCCCCCAATCCGATTGATTTCGCCCACTGCCTTCATGTATTGTGCTCCCCTAATCATTTTCAGAATTCAACAGCCGTACTGGCACCGCAGCTCTAGAATCTCTTGGATGTGCTTAATTCGCTATGTTCATTATGTTCAATGCATCCCGTGGATGTTGTACAGATTGATCAATATTTTGTCCTTAACTTCACGTTGCAGAAGCCAGTGGTTTGTCTCAATGATGTTAGGGATCGATGCAAACCAAAGTCAACGTTTGCTCTCTTTCAAGTCGAGTGTGCCAAATACCCAGTGGATCACGACTTACATATGTCAAGGCTCTTACTCTCGTAGAGGGTAAGCAACCACATATTATTATAGGGAGTAAGGTGTGCTTGTGTGCGCTCATAACCCCTCACCCACCTCCTCGTAAGCAGCAACAATGAGAGTTTACCCTGCTAAAGGTGGCTAAATATATTTTCAGTGCGCTTTTTGGCCAATCATAAGTGCACACATACATATAAAACACTAACTAGTCGGCGTTTTCAATAAAGACAAGGTATTGCAATCTCTAACCTGGTTCAGTCACGAGAAATATGCCTGTGTTCACAAGCATTGCAGATTTACGCCTTATCTTTCCCCTTCTGCACCTGACATCCCATCTGCGCCTTAACGAACTGTCTCACCTGGCCCCGGCATGCCCGAGACTAACTGGTCAAGCACGTGGGAAATCATCCCCCGTCCGCCTGGTCAACACATTCTGACGTCACGCTCCGCCGGCACCCACCTGATGCAAGAGCTGTGGCGTCACGTGCATCCCGATACGTTTCTGTCGGACCGATTGAGGGCCGTTTCTGGGCTGTGATCTGGGCTGTATTCGGTGCCCGGCAGTGCCAGTCCAACTCTCCCGCCTGCGCCGTGCTCCCGCTGCCGTCGTGTGTTGTCCGCATGTGCACGACCGACGGAGACTTGTACCGGGCTTCCATCGGGTACCCTAGTGACCTTTCGTGGTACCGCAACTGCCTGCGGGGGCCGGCGTACCGGCACGACCGCTGCTTTCATGACCGGGAAAGCCGTGGCGAGTGACTGAGCAATGGTGTCGGGTGTCGTCAGCGACATCCTGTGCGGAATTTCGCCCGGCGGTGGTTTCTGGCCGGAACGTGCATGGACTACCCGGGCCATTCTCTACGCAGAATGTTCCAACTAAATTACAGCTACACATTCGCTTTCAGGATACATCTAGATGGCTGAAGGCCATTCTAAATGCGCGGTAAATGTGGGGTACGGACCCTTTCTCTTATGGGCTCCATAATAACATTTGTGCCACAGCAGTTGCGGCTGGCAGACGCAAGGGAGTGGCGTCGAGGTAGGGAGGTTGATGCAATGACCAATTTTTGATAGTGGTGACAAGATCGCGGATCAAGATTGTTTTTCGTCAACATACCAAACGTAATGTCGCTTTTGGTCAGCATGTCAAAACCCGGAAAATTTTAAGAACTCCGGCCTAATCCGCTGTTGCTTTGTTGGTGATGACGCACGTCAGAGAGTTATCGACGTCACAGGGATTGTTCGCTGCAAGTTACAGGTCTATGCCTAAAGACATTGGAACAGTACACCTTCGCGTTGATCAGTTTCGACAAATCAACACGACTAATAATGCCGCCATTTCGAGCTCGAAGTGGAGGCGAGCTGGTGGATAAACCCTCGATTGCATTTTCTCACGCGATCTGAAGACGTGAAATCTGCTGAGGCGATTCCCTGTTGAGTATTAGTCTAATAGCATCGTGCCAGAATTACCTGAACAAGCTATCCCGATTTGCTAGCGAGGCCTACCTATGTGTGCGACATGCCTCTGTTTTCAGGGTTTGTGTCTCGGATGACTATTTGCAGGGCCGTGCGTATCACAATGCCTGCACGGAGGCAATTTCCGACTCTATTGCCGTCCCGGGTGGGAGGATGGGAGGGTGAGTGGTGTTCCCATACCGGGTGGGCGGATTGGAGAGTGAGAGGTATTGGAATCCTGGGTTGATGGAAGGGAGGGTGAGAGCTATTGCCGTTCGGCGTGGGAGAACGGGAAGGTGAGAGGTATTGTCTTATACGGTGGGAGGACGGGAGAGTGATAGGTATTGCCGTTACGGGTGGGAGGACGGGAGGATGAGAGATGTAAGATAGTTTTCCCCGGCGTGCCTGATGGCACTTAGACAATGGCAAGCGTTTGCTGCTCCCCACGGACCCAATAACCGAGACATGCCTGCCAATGTTTAGGAACGTTACCCATACCGGCATTGCATAGAACAATCGACTTAAAATGATTGCCACCCTCCCACCCCCACCAGTCGGACGGCATGACTTGAGAAAGGCGTGACTTTGTCACACACACCAATCCAATGCTTCCCTTTAGCGACATTCTACTAACACGTTTCGCCCACTTTGTGAAATGCTCAAAGCTAAACGCTGAAGCTTGAGTGCTGAAGTGGAGGAGGTAAACTACCCTCGCTGCTGCTCTAAATCCCCCAGCGACCACCCACGGTGCACGTTGGGCCGTGATTGAAGGTGAGTGGGCGACTGACGGTGTTGCGTCTAGACGCTCGCAGGTCAAAGGTCAACGACTCTACCCGACGACATGGGGAGCCGAGCGTCGGCCCGCTGAACTCGGCCCGACAGCTGGCTGCTGGGTGTGCCTCTGTTGACACAGCAGCGGCGTCCGTGTTACGGTTGTAGGACGATTGACAGTGCGGCGGCTCGCCAATGACAGGCGGAGAGATCACCACAGAAAGTAGAGGCGTCATCTCCCACTCACCCGACATGTGCACGACGTCTGTCACGCACACAGACCTGACACATCCACACCCATCTGTCACATACATACCCGGCTGACACGCACCCAGACCTGACAAATATACACCCATCTGTCATGCACCTAGACCTGACACATACACACCCGTCTGACACGCACCCAGACCTGACATATACACACCCATCTGACAGACAATGCGACCTGACACATACACACCGTGGTGTGGTGAGGATAGCAATGTTCACATGGCGTGGAGGAAAGCTGGCCAAACGATGCGTTACCCACATAACTTGAAGAGGTGACCCTGCCCTGTCGGCGATGATAGCCAGACCAGGTCCCGGCGGAGCTCACTGGCAGACAGGCCAATGCGGCAAGGCGTAGGTAGCGAACGGGCTGCCGTAGTATATGTTCCTAAAGGCCATGAAAAGTATTTATCCTGGCAATTTACTAACTGAAAACAGTTTGTTGCTGATACATATACTTCGTTATCTGAACAAATCTGAACAACTTGTACACTTGAGCTTTTGCAACTTTCAAACTGTGGGCAAGCTTCAAACGTTCACACGGATTGTTAGCATTAGCTAGGCAAGTAACAAGTGGCAATACGTTCGAAAGTTACGTTGGTCCCCGTGGCCGGAAAGGGGCGTTGGTTCTGCTGTTCTGAGCCATCCAAATGGAATGGCTTGTCGCAGGGTGACGCAGTTGATCTATCGCTGGCATTTGGTCCTGCCTGTTCCGGTAACGCCTGGACCCAGTTGCCAAACGCGCTGGTATTTCTCCCACAGCTGGGGAATTCCGCCGCCAACTGAGTCGAGGAAAGGTCGAGGACGCAGCACTGGGCGGCTGTGGCGAAGCATTCGCGGCACGTGAAGTTAACAGTTGACGCTACTAAACTGGATTGAAGCTTTCCGATTGGATGGTGGCCTCCAGGATTACGCAAGAATATCGGCTTATATGATGCCGTAATGCCATGAGTCAGCTCCATCACACACACGAATTATAATGACTAGAACACAAATCAGCTGAGAATATGGGAGTGGATACACGGGGATTGAAATGGCCTGCCCTTCACACAAACGAACTTGCTTTTCACCTGAATCCTCTCAGCTTCCATTGTTGTATTCCCTGTCTTCATGGAAACACCAGGCTCATATCACCATCAATTACCCTGCAGGGAAAAGTCCGCCTGAGGCTTCGCTAACTTGATGGCACACCATTTCTCCGCTGACTTTGGTCATGATCAGGTGCATTATTGGTGCGATACGTGTGTTGGAGCTCCCTCGTGCGCTGTGGCTTAGCTGTAGCTGTTCGAATCATTCGCGTGTGACTCTGGTGTGGCTTGGTCAAGCACATAGCTGGTGCGTGCAACATTTAGTTCACATCATTATTCGTCTGTGAAAAAAACATTGAGCTGAACTCTTTTAACCCCCGTGTCTGGAAGGTGATTTTTCATAGGCACTTTATGCAGTGAATGTTATTGAAGTACGTATGTTGCTCGATGATGCTATTTTATCGCTGTCTCTGTCGCTTTATACCGGCTTTGGTCAGTCTATCGGGAAAGAAATCACGTGACTGGTTCATCTTGCCCTGCTCACTCGTAAAGAACATGTATGTGCACGTTGATAAAGATGAAGATGAACAATGAACTCACTAGCTCACCAATTCCTGTATGTGAACTACCGCCGCCATAATGCAGAACGTTGCAAACGGTGTCAATTTTACTCCCGTTGTTAAGGTATATACAACAGGATCGGAAGCATCAAATTTCTTACTTTCTGATGGTGCTCAATATTCATGGTGCTTTAGAAAAGCAGAGAGAGAGAGAGAGAGAGAAGGGGAGAGAGAAAGAGAGAGAGAGAGAGAGAGAGAGAGAGAGAGAGAGAGAGAGAGAGAGAAGGAGAGAGAGAAAGAGAGAGAGAGATATATATATAGAGAGAGAGAGAGAAAGAGATAGAGAGAGAGAGAGAGAAAGAGAAAGCTAGGAATTTGATGACAGTTCAAAGTCTTCATCAACTATTGAGATTAACAATCTTGAGAATGCAGACACTAATTTGACACAACGCCTGATTTTTTTCTCAGGTAACTTGGTATATTGGGTCAGAAATTAAGCTTTATCCTCTTCAGGCAAAGTTAAGTGGGTGGGATAACTTTTTCTGGTGATTTCGTCTCAGCACGATTTTTAGATGTATACTAAAATACGCTTTGTTGTAGACAACCCTTACAAGGTACGAACAAGTGCACAACAAATTTACATATATGTATATATATATATATGTATATATATACATTTATTTATATGTATATATATATTAAAATTTAAACTTATAATTATATTTCAGAGGAGGCTGTAAAGTAAACTCCATTATTTTTTTATTGAAGCCTTAAAACGAATCAACTTTTTGGTAACCCTAAACAGATGCAGCGGCACGTTACGCCCTTAAGAACGTTCCAAGCTCCACATCAATATCAAGTTCAAGATCAGGAAATTTAGAATGATGTTCGAAAGGGTTGGACAATTGTTGAAGAACATGTTTTTGGTTTGTTTGATAAACGATGATCAGCAAGACGGGAAAACCTTCGGGTTTGCTTTCGTTGCATTCTTTACTACTTCCGTAGCGTCATCTGCTTCTAAAATTGTTAACTGAAGTTCACCACATGTTTTCAGCTAATTGACCTTCAGGGGATCAAAGTCTTCATCTTTGCACGTGGCACTTGTGTTAGACTATGCCCTCAGTTCGTATATCATCCTTACAGAAGCACGAAATTGAATTTGCGTTACAACAAGGGTCATAACACTACAATGCAGACGGGAGACTTACTTGTATCCCAATATTAACCCGTCCGTCTCGGGGGTTCACCGCTCCCTCAGGGATTTCGCGGATGGTGAACGAACAGCCCGGGGCAGCGCGCCAAAATTTGGCATACTTATTCCCACATCAATTTGGCATACTGTCTCAAAATGTGGAAGTTAGGTCATATAGGGTCAACGAGTTGGTCAAGGTCAAGTGAAGGCACCTCCAAAAAGTTCAACCAGTCGTCACGCTTTAACGGATACATATATTTTAATGAAACTTGCAGCGATTGCTTATCTTCAGGGCTGCAGCAAAACGTACAAGAGGAATTGTTCATTTTGTCCGTTTTTGACTACATATACATTTTGCAGTTAAAATAGAACTCTCTGGTTAAAGTAAGCATTTTTTATTAGAGAAGTTCACTTCCAACAACGTTTTTCGGCCTGCTCTACCCATTGGAAAAGGAAAATTGAAGAAAACGTGAAAACACAAAAAAAAATTGTTAAAGGGGGGTAAAAAATGTTACGGCTCTGGTCGATTTCGCTGTCCCTTTCTGATTCCAAATTTTTCCAAATATCTCCCAAAATGAACTCCCCAGAGCCAAAAGCATAACGTAAGTCGTGAAAAGTCGTGAAAATCTACCCCCCCTGGTGACGTCACTTTTGTGGAAATTTCTTTTGGGGGTGGATCCGGACCCTACTCGTCGAGTGCTTTCCGATGACACCTCTTTCGTTTTCGTGCGACATTTAGTTTGGATTTTAGAGGGGGTTACTATCCCCTTCCGAGACGGGGTGTGAGGATCTGACCGGGGAGATGGCGTGGGTTAACATGCTTGACCGGACCTGCAAGGTGAATCAAGAGGTCGATAAAATATCCGAAACATCTCTACAAGTTCAGGGATGCAACTGCATCATGCGGTGGATCTCCTCTTCATGTTGCGTCGAAAAAGGTTAGTGGGGGATCAAATTACCCACCCATCACCACTCAATTTGCTAAACGTTTTAATTACCCGAAACTACGATTGCCAAAAATGTACTTCATTCATCTGCATCCCGAGCATCAAAGGCTTCACAAACAAACCGAGTAAGCCTTGCAGTAGAGTTGGGGAAAACAACATTATTGGAAGAGTCATTGCCAAGAAATTATACCCGCTGGATAATAGTGCATTGTGTTCCTGAAATCAACATCTTGTCACTTATGTCTGCGAATAGCGTCACACAAAGTAATACCGACAGCTAATCGAGCCCATCGTGTCTTTGTGTTGTAAATATGCACTGAAAATGCATTGTATTTCGTTTGCTTTGTCGTCGGAAAATTATACCCGAACGCCATCAGCTGTGTCCGAAATTTCACTTTTGGGGTAGTAGTCCCAACTGTTGATATCTCCTCGTCGTGGCAGCAGTTCAAATGTGCGGTCACTCCAGCAGCGTCTGGCACGACCAGGACACCTGAAGCGCTTGTACACCGTCGATGACTAACCGTGCACGTGACTGTGTGAATCACCTGCAGCACTGCCAAACAGCAGGGCCGCATCAAGGGCGCCTGCATGTACATCGCCGACGTCACCTCATCGACTGGGTGAAGGGTCGAAATGCGGCCAAGGGCCGGATTCCAATTTCCCAATACATTTACGAGCAACGCCCCTCAGTTGTGGGAAGGGGGAGAGTAGAGAAAGCAACCGGCCAACGCTTTGACAAGAATTATCATGCCTGCTCTGAAGGCTCCCAGAACGTTAGAATCCATACGACGCGCGGAGTTCCGCCAGGAGTCGTTGCGCTTCACCACACACCCCCTTGGTCAGCTAAATGCTTGAGTCAGCCAGGACGGCGCGGGAGCTGCAGCAACTTCACTCCTACCACTGCACCTCCCAGCTGTAACCAGCAGATCTAAGCTGTAACCTCATGCGCTGAGCAGATCGAGTCTGTCGATTGTGGTCTGTGAAAGTCATGGGCTGTGCTGCCGCATGAGTGAATACCGGATTATCTGGTGGCATAGACAGTCGATTTGGAGTGACTCAGCACGGACCAGTGCATTGGTCCGTGTGACAGCTTGAAGGGTGGGTAAGTCGGGATAGGGGAAGGTGATAACACTGAGTTGGAGGAGCTTAGGGAACATCCATAGTGCTGTGGGATGATTGATGATGTGTGAAACGTGATTGAGCGATATGGTATACGATAAATGCATGGTGGGAAAAACTCGACCCGCCAGCTGAAAAAAACAAGCAAACAAAAAGAACAAAAAATAACATGATCCGCATGCTTGTGAGCTACCCTCAGCCCTCCCACATTCCATGCAGATTTTGCGTTCCTAGCCATCTTGGCTTCCGAGACCTTGGCACGAGATTTCAGGAATCACAAATCTGCCCTCCCCGCCGCTTTGTGCTCGCCACAGAGCTCCTCGGTAATGCACATTGCATGCTAAATGTCGGAAGGGATTTGTCGAAATCAAAGCATGATCAACGTCATCTCGACGCAGCGCGTGCATCGGGACAGTTGGATTTCATCATGAATTCTGCTGGCGTGACGTCATTAGTTGCAAAACACTCGAGCCCATGCGCCTGACGCGCAAGGCACCCACAGCCGAGTACGAAAATAGTGTTTGCACTAGCCGACAAGCCTGGCACAAAATCAGGAGTCTGACCGCTGCAGTCAAGCCGCCGGCACGGCAAGGTCGCCATGTAGTCAGTGACCTTCACCGGTGCATACGGTCGGACGGGGTGGGTGCTCCGTTGGACAGGATACAAAATCATGTTTTGGCACAGACGGTATTATGTATGGGATTATTTTACTGCACCTGTTTGACGTCACCGTTTCGGACGGCTGCTGCTAATCAGGACTGGCCCTTGCTGTTGCACAATCTTCGCCGCCCTATTAAAATCACTAATATTGCGAGGCTTAGAGTGAGACAGAGTGCAGGGAGAGAGAGAGAGAGAGAGAGAGAGAGAGAGAGAGAGAGAGAGAGAGAGAGAGAGAGAGAGAGAGAGAGAGAGAGAGAGAGAGAGAGAGAGAGAGAGAGAGAGAGAGAGAGAGAGAGAGAGAGAGAGAGAGAGAGAGAGAGAGAGAGAGAGAGAGAGAGAGAGAGAGAGAGAGAGAGAGAGAGAGTGAGAGAGAGAGAGAGGAGAGAGTGGGATGGTAGGCTGTGGCAAAACCTAGCAATAACACCTTGGGATTATCTGGCCCAGGAAGGCTTCCGTAGTTTTATTTGATCATCTCGCGTCACATGAAGAGCTTTTCAGGATGCTCTCGACACTGCTGGTGGGGGTTGCTAGTTTACTTGATGAGCAGGGTTCCAAAGCGCCAAACCGTATGAAAGTTTGCAGAAACTCGCTGTTTTCCCGACATTTCAGTGTCTGCAATTGCAATGATGCGTGGTAAATTTACACGCACCCATCCACATGAATCCAGACCATTGCCTTTAAAACCAGTGAATTAGCATGGGTGGCAATGCCAGACTACATACATAATCGCACACACTTCTGCAACTTCTACAGAACGTGTGATCGGTGCAAATCAGTTGACAGTCAAGATGACGTTGCTGTTGCCACACCCCCATCCCACCCCCTAAACACTGTCAGCATAAAATTGCATCGCGAAGCCACGCATGAACACAAAATAGCGCTGGCCATCGGATTTTCTATGCATTTGATCTTCAATAATATAGCAGGGTAATCGTTTCGCTAAGAACCTGTTTGTCTACATCTAGTGCCCCCAAACTACTAGGACTTTACATGGCTGTACCATTTGGCTGCCACTCACCATTACTCCTGCTCTTATGATTAAATGCACTCGCCCTAGTGGCCTGCTCGGTCGGCGACTTATGCAGAGCGGGCGTTGGCGCCGGTGTGGGTGTCATTGTGCTAGGGCCTGACCCGCCTCACAGGCAAGGTGTCCTCCATTACTCAGAAATTATCGAACTCCTCCGCTCTGAACCGAGCCTTCGCCCTTTTGACCATGACCCGGCCGCAATTGTCCTGATCACTGGGCTCATCACTGCTAGGTTTCCTCCGGGGAAAATGTTAGCAGGGAGATAGCGTAAAGTCTGGGATTTGTTGTGGGTGGATTTCCTTCTCCAGTCACAGGAATGCTCGTTGAGGGTGCCATTGATCTCTTGTTTGCTTCTGCTGCTCCAGATCAGTTTTCGTCTAACAGTGAACCTTCACCTGGAGTTCTTCTTTGCCTTTACATCCATACCGTCTTTCTCTTCCATCTCCTAGCAGCCTCCGTAAGGAAGAACCACCTTTAAGGACTTGTGTTCATCTAATATAGGGGGTGAAGATAACATTTTGTTTAGGCGTGCCGGACTATAAAGGGTGTTTGCGCTGGTGAGGCTCATAATATCGACTTTCAGAGCACTTATTTTCAGAAGATCTACGTCCAGAAGATGCATTTTCAGATCTACTTTCAGAGAGCTATGTTCACAAGATCTATTTGGAGGAGAAAATGTTCACAAGATCTACTCTCAGACTAAATTGTTCAAAATATATACTCGAAGACGAGCGTGTTCACAAGATCAACTAATTCTTGGAGATGTTCACAAGATCTACTCCCAGGTTTGAATGTTCAAAAGATTTGCAAATAGGCCTCAAATGGTCAGACGACAACTGGAAATGTTCAGAAGATCTACTGCTGGAAATATTCAGAAGATCTACTGATAGCTAGAAATGTTTAGAAGATGTACTTCGAGGATGGAAGTGTTTACAAGATCTCCTCTGAGGACTAAGCGTTCTGAAGATCTACTTTTGGGCCGGAATGTTCTAACCTAACCTAACCGAACCTACCCTAGCCTAACCTAACCTATCTTAACCTAATCAAACCCGACCTAACACTTCTTGTGAATACTTCCATCCACCGAGTAGATCTTCTGAATATTTCCAGATTTCAGTAGATCATCTGAACATTTCCAGTAGTAGTTCTTCTGAACATTTCCAGTAGTAGTTCTTCTGAACATTTCCAGCGGTAGATCTTCTGAACAACCGAGGCCTATTTGCAGATCTTCTAAACATTCAGACCTGAGAGTAGATCTTGTGAACATCTCCAAGTATGAGTAGCTCTTGTGAACACTTTCGTCTTAGAACAGATCTCATGAACAATCCAGTCCCGAGAGAAGATCTTGTGAAGATTTCCCTCTTCCGAGTAAAGCTTCTGAACATTTCCAGCTATCAGTAGCTCTAAGCATTCACATTGGGGAGTAGATCTTCTGAACATTTTAAGCCTATTTGTAGATCTTCTGAACATTCAGACCCGAGAGTAAATCTTGTGAAAATAGATGTTCTGAAAGTAGATCTTGTGAAAGTAGATATTGTGAAAGTAGATCTTGTGCAAGTAGATCTTCTGAAAGCAGATCTACTGAACGTAGATCTTCTGAAGTAGATCTTCCGAACTTTCACGGCCCCCTACACGGATCTTCCGCAAACCATCACCCGAGAGTCTTCCTTCACCCAAGCGCAAACACTACGTAACATCCTGAACACGTTACACTTCACCATCAATCAGCAAACCACCCACATCATCGCATCCCGATTCCCATCAGCCCGAACAATGCAAGGCCCCCAACAGCTGGTGACTATGAAGAACGGCTCGTGGATTGAGAAATAGATATTGAGGGAATATGCTGAATTTGAGAACCCGTTATCGCACAGACGAGGAAAAACTAGACTACTACTGCTAGGCACACTGAGATTTGCCTACAACAGCGATGCTTTGAGCATGAAAAATACGAACAGAACCGGTTTGGACACAAACTGCCCCCATTCAAAGCACAAATTCCCACGACTCTTTCAGATCCTAATGTTACAATCCCAACCACTGCAGCTAGACCGCCCACACAGTCCATTCTGGACTCTCAGTCAAACAAAGTTCGAGTACTTGTTCTCGGAAAAGCAATCTGATATCACTTAGCAGAAACTCTTGGCACCTTCAACAAATTCGCCAAATCGCAAAACACTCGTATTCACATATGGGTCAAACACGAGGTCAGAGTAGGCATCATAGATAGTCAAAGTAGGTCACTGGACCAGCCCTCAGGATTCCAAAGTCTACCGGATGTTTTTTTTATGTACTCCCATGAAACACTGGCTTTTCTGTTCACTATCTCCATTCGAAAGAGGCGTAAAACGATAAACATAATAATTTTATCAGACTCAAATTAGTCCTTAGGTCGATTTGCAACACACACGACTGCCCACATCCAATCATTGATCGAATCTAACAAGCCGTGGCCCAAAAAGCAACCAACGTAACTTTCATTTAATTGTGAGAAGAAATGGACGATTTCCTTGCCTACTATTTATTTATATATTATTATACAATTGAAAGTAAAATCAGATTAAACATTTTGGCACATATTGACAAGGAATGCTGCGCCTTCAATACATAATTCGATGTATTAAGGTCTCAAACTTTTCGTCGATCATGGATCATTTTCAAGAGTAGGAATGGTTCATACACAAACGTTTATGACAAAAATCATACACTGAAATCACGCTCCGAATTCGAATAGCATCTTTGCATATTTTGTTGCCTCAACAAGAAATCATCGTCACATCTCGTGTCCAAAAAGATGATCACCAACATACACGGTATGCACATTCCCCAATATCATGCATCACACGGGTCTCACACATGTTCTGCAATCGCCGCCCTTATCGCTCTCTCGTCCCTTACCCCTGAAATCGCATTACGCTGACTCTCCCTTTCTCTCTCTCTCTCTCTCTCTCTCTCTCTCTCTCTCTCTCTCTCTCTCTCTCTCTCTCTCTCTCTCTCTCTCTCTCTCTCTCTCTATATATATATCTCTCTCTCTTCCTTGTTCACCCCTAGTCTCCCTATCTGTGGATCATCTCTCCATTCTTCTTATCTGACCACCTTGCTATATGTTTTACATGAGTGCCAACATGTGAAATAATAAGGTTATTATTCCACCTTTATAGCCCTATTATTTCACATGTAGGCACTTGTTATGATATTAGCACTTATACAAAACATATAGAAAAGTAGTGAGATATGAAGAATGGAGAGATGATCCAGAGACAGGGAGACTAGAGGTGAACAAGGAAAAAAAAAATATGTACATATATATATATATATAACTTGTTAGACATAAAGACGTAAAGACATAAAAGATTAGTGCAACTATGAGCCACAAGGGCCCTTCTTGGTTGCACTCTGTACCCTGAACCAGTTGCCCACCAAATCTGTCAATCAGCCCTCCCTGTAATACTGAAAAGCAAGCCCTCTATTCTTATAATGATTGTCTATGCTGTTTTTAAGGATGTTCAATGTGCTGCTACTGACGATGTTTTCTGGCAGCTGGTTCCAGTGTTCCACTACCCTGTTGGTGAAGAAAGTTTGCCTTAACCTTGTTCTGCTGTGGTTAACTTTAATTTTGAATTTATGACCTCTAATTGCATCATTTCTGTTAAATTCAAACATTTCCCCAAGGTATCCCCTCTCCAGACCATTGATAAATTTGAAGACCTCGATGAGATCTCCTCTCAGCCTTCTATATCTAAGTGAAAACATATTCAATTTCTTCAATCTTTCCTCATGTGCCAGGTTGCTTATGCCATTAACCATTTTTGTAGCCCTCTTTTGTACTCTCTCCAAAAGCCAACAATCTTTTTCATAGCTAGGAGACCAAGCTTGGATGCAATATTCCAAATGTGGCCTGACGTATGCACAGTAAAGCTTCCTGATCACTTCCTCACTTCTGTATGATACATTCCTATTTATTGCCCCGAACATTCTCAGTGCCTTCTTCCTGGCTTCCTTGGTCTGTTCTGATGCGCCCAGTTTTGTGTTTAGAATAACACCTAAATCCTTCTCCTGTTGAGTCACTGATAGCACTTGGCCACCCATCAAGTATGGAGCCTTCATATGCTGCTTACCTACATGCATGATTTTGCACTTATCAAAGTTAAATTTCATTTGCCATTCTTCGGACCACTTCGCAAGTTCGTCTAAGTCTTTTTGCAGCGAGATATGCTCATCCTGACCTGTTATTGCGCTAAAGACCTTCAAATCATCCGCAAATTTCAAAACTTTACTGCTTAGGCCACTTTCAATGTTATTTACAAATATAATGAACAGTAATGGCCCTAGTACTGACCCCTGGGGGACTCCACTAAGAACATTTTGCCATGATGACTTTGTACCATTTAGCATCACTCTTTGCTGTCTATCTGAAAGCCACAACTCTATCCATTTTAAGATGCTACCTGCAATACCATGGGACTGAAGCTGTATCATTAACCGTTTATGGGGTACCTTGTCAAAGGCCTTACTAAAGTCAAGATATGCTACATCAACCTGATTTCCCTGATTAAATTGTTCTGTGGCGAATTTCAAAAAGTCCAAGAGGTTTGTGAGACACGATCGTCCTTTTCTAAACCCATGTTGAGTATTTTGAATCAATCTGCTACCTTCCAGATAACTAACTATTCTATCCTTGATAATTGATTCGAGTACCTTGCAAACTAGGGATGTGAGACTTATTGGCCTATAGTTTTCAACTTTCCCTCTTTCTCCTTTCTTGAAAATAGGAACTACATTTGCCCTTTTCCAATCGGTTGGAATTTCATTATGTGAAACTGATCTACAAGATATTATACTAAGTGGAAATGCCAGTTCCTTTTCAGTTTCCCGCAACACCCTAGCATAAATTTCATCAGGTCCTGCTGCCTTATTTGGCTTTATTTTCCTGATATGATTGTAAACAACATCACTATCAATGAAATCAACATCATTTGTCAGATCCCATGTCACTGAACTATGGTGTACGGTCGGCAGATTGGTCATATCTTCCAATGTAAACACTGATTTGAACTGCTTGCTCAGCTCCTCAACCATCTCACTATCCTCACCCAATGTAGTCCCGTTTGCTTCAAGTGGACCAATTGTGCTAGAAACTTTACTCAGCTTGTAGAAACTAAAGAACTTTTTACTGTCCCCATTACAGTTTCTAGCTAAATCCAGTTCTTTTGCTCGCTTTGCTGCTCTGGTTTTTTGCTTCACAGTGTCTCTAGCTTTTCGATACGCCTTTAGATTACCGACATTTGAGGCTTCTTTAAAAACTCTAAATGCAGTTTTCTTAGCCTTAATTGCTTTTATCACGTCTGGTGTAAGCCATGCTGGCTTTCCTACCCTTCTTTTGCGTATTTGCTTTTGGGGGACATGTCTAATCTGAGTTTCCTTCAAGTAAGATTTGAACTTTTCCCACATTTCACAGGCATTTAAATTGGAGAATTCTTCTTCCCATCTGATGGCACTTAAAGCCGCTCTCATGCCGTTAAAGTCTGCTCTGTTGAAATTTGGAACCTTTACCAATTTATCCTTGATAATTTCCCCTACATGTGCCTTGAATCTAACTATGTTATGGTCACTTTTTCCCAGAGTTTCGCCTACAGTCAAGTCTTGAACCAAGTCACTTAAATCCGAGAATACAAGGTCCAAGAATGAATCATGCCTGGTAGGTTCCGATACAAACTGGTGTAAGAACAGGTCCTCTTCAAGGCATTTCCTAAACATTTTGCATGATGGGGTGCCAACACCAGCATTTTCATAACCTTTTAGATTAAAGTCACCGATAATAAGGCACTTCCTCTTAAAGTTTCTACTGATTTCCTCACAAATCACCTTGTCAAGCTCCAGTTGCTGAGAATGTGGCAGGGCTCCTGATCGGTAGAAAGCTCCTATCCTAAGAGTATTGCTGTTGCCTTTTCCCACAGTGACATCAAGCCAAATGGACTCCACAGACGCATTTTTGTCCCACCTGCTACTTTTTGAGAACTCAATAAGCTATTCATATAGAGCATTACACCACCCACTTTCATTGCTGGACCCCTATTGCACGAAAACATATTGTATCCCTGGATCTCATAGTCATGTAAGTTATCTCCAAAATACCCTTCACTGACCCATGCCTCCGTAATGCAAACAAAATCCGGTTCCTCCTCAGCAACATAACACTTGAACTCATCAAATTTGGAACTGATACTCTGAGCATTAAACATCATACACTTAACAAATGCTCCATAACCACCTTTGGCTTTTTCATATTGAGGAGTTCTTTTATCACTAGATGAACTATAACTCTGTGCCCTTGAGTTGCTGCTGTCCCTATTTGGAGACTTTGAGGTTCTATTGCCTTGGCTGACACTATTGGAATATTCCTGAGTTGGCAATGCAATTTCATCCCTCCCCACCCCATTTCCTAGTTTCCCTGAAGGACATACTCGTATACTTTGCCTAACACATGGGCCCCCTTCTCAGAAAAGTGCAGGCCATCCCTCTGATAGAGGTCCCACGATGCATAAAACCTGCTCCACTCGTCTACAAATGTAAAACCTAGCTCATGGCAGAGCTTTCCTACCCTGGCGTTAGCTGCCAGTGCCCTAGAGCTCCACTCAGGGGAGGCTCTAGCCCTAGGCAAAATTGCTGTTATAATGACTCTATTGGTACCCTTCAGGGTGGCCAGAAGGGCCCTGTACTCCCGCAGAAGCTCCTCACTCCTAGTCTGACCTATGTTATTTACCCCTACATGCACTATGACTGTGTTAAACTGGTGATCACTGGTGACCTGTGCCACCGCAGGTACCAGGTCCTTCACCTTGGCACCAGGCCTGGCGATGCACCTCCTGTCCCTCCTACCTTTACAAAATACCCGCTCTAAATATCGCACACGAGAGTCTCCTACCACTGACTCCTTACTACTGCTATTCTGGGGGCAGTCATCCAATGCCTGGAACATATTTGTTGTTACTATGCCTGCCCGCTGGGCCGGTTGGCTAGACTTCCTCCCGCTCCTACCACCTGCCACCTGCCACTCACTGACCCTTTCCTTAGGTTCGCGTCTCCAAATCCTCCACCCCTGACCTCATGCCACTTCCCCTCCTGTGACCTACCAGAACTACCCCTCCTCTGTTCACTATTAAAACTCCCCTCCTGAGAGATCCCAGCCACCTCCACAGTAGGGGAAGCCTCAGCTACCTGGTGGCCTGCGACCACCTGGGCATATGATGTCCCTTCTACGGAGTGACCCCTTGTTGCTTTATCTTGCCTACCCTGTGCAACAAGGGCAGCCTTGAGCTTGTAAAAGAGAGTTGGAGAGAGGGAGAGAGGGGGGAGAGGGACCATCGTTGTAGTGCGATTTGAGGGACGAGAGAGCGATACGGACGGCGATTGCAGAAAATGTGTGAGATCCGTGTGATGTATGATATTTTGAAATGGACATATCGTGTATGTTGATAATCATTTTAGTGCATGCGAGATGTGAAAGTGAGTTCTTGTTCAGGCGACAAAATATGCGAAGATGCTATTCGAATTTGGAGCGTGATTTCAGTGGATGATTTTTGTTATGAACTGATGTGTACGAAACATTGTTACTGTTGAAAATTATCCATGATCGAAAAGTTTCAGATCTTAATATATCTATTTTCATTGAAAGTACAACATTCCTTGTCAATGTGGGCTAAAACGTTTCATCATATTTTACTTTCGACATTTACTTTCCTCTGGATTCCGGGCCGAAAAGATCAGGTTCCAAAGCAACATTACCTTTTATCACTTATTCGAACAGGGGGATGGGGATAGGGTTTATGTTTTCAGTAAACGGCTGCAAGGCACTCCTGCAACGACACATACGTCAGCATCACCAGAACACATGGACACAACACAACTTTATACCTCGCCGCTCCAGCCACGTCCGCCACATCAAGCCAACGCTAAGTCTATGGAACACACCAAACCAATCACACAGTCAAAAGGAAATCACTAGACTTAGAACTGGTTACACCAAACTAACACATCCTCAACTAGTGGATGAACATCATGCAGCACCTCAATACGACATCTGCAACACCACATTAAGCAAGGCCACCAAGGCCATTTCCTATCCGACTTTAGTATGTTCCAAAATGAAAGACAACCACTTCTTGGTGCGAGATGGTAATACCTTCACCAAAAAAAGAGGGCATGGCCATCTCGCTTCCAACGCTTATGGATGGCAAGCACAGAGAACCCCTCTAATCAAAATTTGGTTATGTGTTCGCTGCAGGATCATCAAAAGTATCGTATACACTACAACACCGAAACTCACTTCAACGAGCACTCCAACACGCACTGCATTCCCGCCCATCATTCGTACCAAAAAACAGCAAACAGCAAAATACGATATCTGATAGCATGGGCCGCGACCCCACTTTAGGGTAACTTCAGACCATTATTAACTGGTTGTCATTGTTAGCTTTTGTCAAATTAATGGGCTTTGAAAATAATGTTATGAAAATTGGAATCCATTTCCATATATATATATACATGGTGTCCACTGTGGTGTCTACGAACCACTTGATTAGGTAAACTTCATGGTGTAGGTAAATGACATTCAAAATTGTCAATCTATTTTCGGGCTAGCTTTTTGGGGTTGGAGAAAAATAACATTTGCGTAGGTTTGGTCTTCAAGATATTTACCCAAAAAAATAGAATCTGGCGAATTTCGTCACAATCTCATTCCAGCGCGAGTGTTGAACAGTCAAGACCGGTAGTCGGGATAACCAGCATGTGGTGGAGTGGGCCCTAAGAAGCACGACTATCGTGACTTTCTCCAACAAACAAAAGGTGTCTCAAATTTCTGCAAGCACTGTCGTGCGCACACCCCGCTAGGGGGTACCTCGCGGAGTTATGCACACACCCCGTTAGGGGGTACCTCGCGGATTTACGCGCAACATTTTGCTTACATCCGCAGGGCGTGTCTCGAAGCGTTTTTGTTGAGCCTTCTCTAAGAGTTGGCATAATTATTGTCAAAAAGATGCCGATAAAATGTCAGAATCGCAACAGCCAAAACATGACGTCATGCACACCATGCAGATCGGTGGTGTAAAGTAGTGCCAGACGCGCTACCTGCACACCGCCCCCCTCCCCCCTCCCCCCAACGCCCGACCGCAGCGACGACCCGCTGCCATCGATCGCGCCACGGTATCGCCGCCCGGTTATTCCGTGTTGACGGGTCACGTGACCTGTGACGTCAATGGTGCTCCAGTTGGCGTTTGATATGTGTTGCTGTTCGGGTTGGCGGGGCGCACACGCACAGAGCCGCACCCGCCAAAATAGGCGGCCGGCGCGCGGAAGCCGTCGCTCCGTGTGTCCGATCTGCAAGGCAGGTCGTCGTGGCGCGTGCCAGCGGTAGAAAAACGCGCGCTGTATCGACAGAAAAAGCGCGCGTCAACGGCCGCTATGCAGACGTGAAATCTGAGCACCTCCAACTCGCCTTAACCGTAAAGCGTACACCCAAGCGGGTTACGCTTGGGTTTACGTGTCGAAAAATGTCGGATGGTGAGCATGCTAAATGTTACCACATATTGACTACGTCAGCATGCACCAACAAGCCTAGTGCAGCCTGACGCTCTCATTTTTTCCCCATCCTGGTGTTATTTTTTGTTTAATTGGAAGCATTTTTTTAATATCAGCATGCGTGCTTAACTTTCCCGCTTGCCAAGGTCATGGGCCTCTAAGGATACCACCTGCTGAAAGCACTAGTTATATTGCATTGTGTGTGGACTACTTATTTATCTTCACAAATTGGAAGACAGGTGAGTGCGTGATTATTTCGGCTGAAGGACAAACCAAATGCTGTTGGTCATATGGCGCCTGCATCTGCCTATTCACATTACACTTGGCGCTGCAGATCCATTATTTGAATGGCTAAGTTGCATCGAACTGAGTAGCCGATATATACCGACATGATTTACCTGATATCGATTTCGGACGATATCCGAGTTATCACCTTAAACATTACAGTCGGAGTTTACGTGCAATTTAGAGCCGAAGTGATGTCTTCGTTGCACCCGCAAGGTGGGTAAAGAAAACAGTATGTCTCGAACTGCCAAAGGTACAGCCCATCGGGGACAGTTTAGTCTCGCCTCCCTTCTCAAAATGTCCCCTTTGGGTCTTTTGCGTGGGCCTTGGGGTGTTGTCTCATATACTTTTGAGGGAGAAAGTGCTGCCCCAATGTTCCCCACTAAAAATTTAAACTGTGAACATAGGATCCAATGGTGTGTCCTCGCAATCCATTTGGATTTGTCCAATGCCTACATGCATTGTGCATTCCCCCACGCCCACTCCCAATACTTTTCAGAAATACACCCTGTTATTGTACCCTGTTCACATGCACACCAATCTATCACTTCTTTCCTGCTCTTTGTCCGCGAAAACAGTCGTCGCGCCAGAACTTGCGTTATAGATCGGAGTTTGTTGAAACATGGGATTTCCAGCCGTCTTGCCACTTTCATTGGAGAAAAGCATTTATTTCTCAATATTAATATTTGGCCGGGAGGGGTAAAGCTCGAGCCTTTCTCGCTTTTCGTTTGTTTGTCAGATAAATTAATATTTATTAAAATCATCCAAGCAACAGTGGCCATGCATGCATGTGTGAGCCTAAAGGCAGCGGGTGCCGTGTGAGCCTAAAGGCAGCGGGTCCGGGTGAGCCTAAAGGCAGCGGGAGCCGTGTGAGCCTAAAGGCAGCTATCCCACCCCGGTGCAGAGGAAGCTTCGGAGTGCTTGGGCATCATCCCCACGAATCTGCGCTGGAAGATTCGATGAAGACACGTATCCTGCTGCTCCGACCTCGAGCCCGACAAGACGCTACTACCGGTCATTGCGAGTTTTCCTGATGCCACCATCGCATCAGCAGCTTGAAAACAACCATGGCCGCCAGGGTGATCAGGGTGGTCTCATACCGTACCTCGATGCGTGCTATTCGACGACAAAATGAACGCAGAGGTAAGCGGGTGACATGTTTAATGCTGGTGTCAAAATACAGTATGATATCACTCTGAATGGATATGTGCCTAACGTGGGATCTCACTCGCTCCGAAGGTCTACTACTTTCACTGAACAAAACTATCGATGTGCCGTTTATCGTATCTTTTGGTGTTTCGTAGCGGGAAGAGAGGACTAAAAGCGATTATAAACACAAAGGAACATCATTGTTCGAAAGACATCGTGAACGATAAAATCTACTTTCAGGGGTCCCGAGCTACGTAGTCAGTCTCCTTGGATAGTTGGTATTTTTGATGAAATCACTTTCACAACTTTTCATAAAGACATAAATAAAGACATAAAAGATCAGTGCAACTCTGAGCCACAAGGGCCCTTCTTGGTTGCACTCTGTACACTGAACCAGTTGCCCACCAAATCTGCCAATCAGCCCTCCCTGTAATACTGAAAAGCAAGCCCTCTATTCTTATAATGATTGTCTATGCTGTTTTTAAAGATGTTCAATGTTCTGCTACTGACGATGTTTTCTGGCAGCTGGTTCCAGTGTTCCACTACCCTGTTGGTGAAGAAAGTTTGCCTTAACCTTGTTCTGCTGTGGTTAATTTTAATTTTGAATTTATGACCTCTAATTGCATCATTTCTCTTAAATTCAAACATTTCCCCAAGGTATCCCCTCTCCAGACGATTGACAAATTTAAAGACCTCGATGAGATCTCCTCTCAGCCTTCTATATCTAAGTGAAAACATATTCAATTTCTTCAATCTTTCCTCATATGCCAGGTTGCTTATGCCATTAACCATTTTTGTAGCCCTCTTTTGTACTCTCTCTAAAAGCCAACAATCTTTTTCATAGCTAGGAGACCAAGCTTGGATGCAGTATTCCAAATGTGGCCTGACGTATGCACAGTAAAGCTTCCTGATCACTTCCTCACTTCTGTATGATACATTCCTATTTATTGCCCCGAGCATTCTCAGTGCCTTCTTCCTGGCTTCCTTGGTCTGTTCTGATGCCCCCAATTTTGTGTTTAGAATAACACCTAAATCCTTCTCCTGTTGAGTCACTGATAGCACTTGGCCACCCATCAAGTATGGAGCCTTCATATGCTGCTTACCTACATGCATGATTTTGCACTTATCAAAGTTAAATTTCATTTGCCATTCTTCGGACCACTTCACAAGTTCGTCTAAGTCTTTTTGCAGCGAGATATGCTCATCCTGACCTGTTATTGCCCTAAAGACCTTCAAATCATCTGCAAATTTCAAAACTTTACTGCTTAGGCCACTTTCAATGTTATTTAAAAATATAATGAACAGTAATGGCCCTAGTACTGACCCCTGGGGGACTCCACTAAGAACATTTTGCCATGATGACTTTGTACCATTTAGCATCACTCTTTGCTGTCTATCTGAAAGCCACAACTCTATCCATTTTAAGATGCTACCTGCAATACCATGGGACTGAAGCTGTATCATTAACCGTTTATGGGGTACCTTGTCAAAGGCCTTACTAAAGTCAAGATATGCTACATCAACCTGATTTCCCTGATCAAATTGTTCTGTGGCGAAGTTCAAAAAGTCCAAGAGGTTTGTGAGACACGATCGTCCTTTTCTAAATCCATGTTGATTATCTTGAATCAATCTGCTACCTTCCAGATAACTAACTATTCTATCCTTGATAATTGATTCGAGTACCTTGCAGACTAGGGATGTGAGACTTATTGGCCTATAGTTTTCAACTTTCCCTCTTTCTCCTTTCTTGAAAATAGGAACTACATTTGCCCTTTTCCAATCGGTTGGAATTTCATTATGTGAAACTGATCTACAAAATATTATACTAAATGGAAATGCCAGTTCCTTTTCAGTTTCCCGCAACACCCTAGCATAAATATCATCAGGTCCTGCTGCCTTATTTGGCTTTATTTTCCTGATATGATTGTAAACAACATCACTACCAATGAAATCAACATCATTTGTCAGATCCCATGTATCTGAACTATGGTGTACGGTCGGCAGATTGGTCATATCTTCCAATGTAAACACTGATTTGAACTGCTTGCTCAGCTCCTCAACCATCTCACTATCCTCACCCAATGTAGTCCCGTTTACTTCCAGTGGACCAATTGTGTTAGAAACTTTACTCAGCTTGTAGAAACTAAAGAACTTTTTACTGTCCCCATTACAGTTTCTAGCTAAATCCAGTTCCTTTGCTCGCTTTGCTGCTCTGGTTTTTTGCTTCACAGTGTCTCTAGCTTTTCTATACGCCTTTAGATTAATGACATTTGAGGCTTCTTTAAAAACTCTAAATGCAGTTTTCTTAGCCCTAATTGCTTTTATCACGTCTGGTGTAAGCCATGCTGGCTTTCCTACCCTTCTTTTGCGTCTTTGCTTTTGGGGGACATGTCTAATCTGAGTTTCCTTTAAGTAAGATTTGAACTTTTCCCACATTTCACAGGCATTTAAATTGGAGAATTCTTCTTCCCATCTGATGGCACTTAAAGCCGCTCTCATGCCGTTAAAGTCTGCTTTGTTGAAATTTGGAACCTTTACCAAATTATCCTTGATAGTTTCCCCTACATGTGCCTTGAATCTAACTATGTTATGGTCACTTTTTCCCAGAGTTTCGCCTACAGTCAAGTCTTGAACCAAGTCACTTAAATCCGAGAATACAAGGTCCAAGAATGAACCATGCCTGGTAGGTTCCGATACAAACTGGTGTAAGAACAGGTCCTCTTCAAGGCATTTCCTGAACATTTTGCATGATGGGGAGCCAACACCAGCATTTTCATAACCTTTTAGATTAAAGTCACCGAGAATAAGGTACTTCCTCTTAAAGTTTCTACTGATTTCCTCACAAATCACCTTGTCAAGCTCCAGTTGCTGAGAATGTGGCAGGGTTCCTGATCGGTAGAAAGCTCCTATCCTAAGAGTATTGCTGTTGCCTTTTCCCACAGTGACATCAAGCCAAATGGACTCCACAGACACATTTTTATCCCCACCTGCTACTTTTTGAGAACTGAATAAGCTATTCACATAGAGCATTACACCACCCCCTTTCATTGCTGGACCCCTATTGCACGAAAACATATTGTATCCCTGGATCTCATAGTCCTGTAAGTTATCTCCAAAATATCCTTCACTGACCCATGCCTCCGTAATGCAAACAAAATCCGGTTCCTCCTCAGCAACATAACACTTGAACTCATCAAATTTGGAACGGATACTCTGAGCATTAAACATCATACACTTAACAAATGCTCCATAACCACCTTTGGCTTTTTCATATTGAGGAGTTCTTTTATCACTAGATGAACTATAACTCTGTCCCCTTGAGTTGCTGCTGTCCCTATTTGCAGACTTTGAGGTTCTATTGCCTTGGCTGACACTATTGGAATATTCCTGAGTTGGCAATGCAATTTCATCCCTCCCCACCCCATTTCCTAGTTTCCCTGAAGGACATGCTCATATACTTTGCCTAACACATGGACCCCCTTCTCAGAAAAATGCAGGCCATCCTTCTGATAGAGGTCCCACGATGCATAAAACCTGCTCCACTCGTCTACAAATGTAAAACCTTTTCATCATCTCCCTTCGAAGGTAAAAAATTATAAATATCTGCTCAATCATTAACTTTTCTGTAAAGCTGTAGCCTTTATGATGCCATTGGTAGAAGTTATCTACCTATCCCAAAAATGAATTCTAGAAAACTCAGGAATACCAGTTTTCCCGACAAATTCTTAACCTTCAGAATTTGGAAAATTTTGATTGTCGGTTGTCCTCAAAAGACGTTGGATGTGCTGTTTCTTCTTGATCCCAAGACACCCACTTTTAGGAATGGCTAAAAAATGAACTCCCGGTGCCTAAGAAGCCGTGTAATCCGTGCGTCATCAATGCCCAAAGTGACGTCATATTTTAACAAATTGAAAATCTGATTCCGTTCATCCCGAATCATCATGGGTTGCCCGATGGTGCCTTCATTTTGTTCTGCGGTGGCAAAGTTTTTGAGATTCCGGGGGGAGGAGTGGAAATCCCCCTGCAGCTAGCCAAGCAGGACTATCTGAGGACCAACCGGGTGCGGGTTGAAGGAGCGGAAACTGCTAGCCTCTGGAGCCCTTCAGTTGAAAAAGAGACGAAATCGACCTGATGGGAGATGGTGCATTACTCAATCCCCGTGGCTGTGCTGCTGAGCACGGTAAATATAGTCGCATCCCAGAAAGGTACAGATATTAGCGTACCATGCGTCACAGATAGCAAGAGAATATGAGGCGACACGCAGGTCGTGTGACGTCATTCAATCAAGGGGAATGGCAATGCGCGTGTTAATGTGATTCCTCCCCATCGCGTCACTGCTGCGACACTTGTTTGCCGTCTGAAAGGTCAGGCAGGCAGGCAGGTGTGGGTGCTGCTCCTGGAACAGGGGCCGGCGGTATTCCCGGGTACTCGCAGAAGCGGATACAGGGCATCGAGTGTATGTACCTACCCTCATGGAAGGTGGCGCCTTTCCAGCCGGGAATATACACTCCTTCTGGAAGGCCAGAGGGCATCTTTTTCCCTTTCAACGGAATTTTCAACCAATTGATGCGTCTATCAGATGCGTTCCAGATGTTCCAGATGTGTGAATTGATGCCTTCCAGATGCGTCCATCAGAGAAAAAGGCGTTTCTTCGAAAAAAAGGCGCCCCTATGGGAGGAGAAGGCTCCCATCCCTCATTCTGTGTCCACTCACTCACTCAGTCACTCCCCCTTCCCCGCTGAACGAACTTCCATCCGAAGACCCCCATCCACGTACCTTCGCAGTGGCGCACATCGAAAGAAAGGGCGCCCGTCCAGTCAAGTGTCCACCTCTAGGACAATTCCTCAGTCCGCGCCTGGACAGTCGTGGCAGGCGCGCGCGTGTTGTCGATGCCACACACACGCCCAGGACAGTGTGGAGCCCTGCGTGTGAAGTGATATTTGCTAGCGTGTGTACGCAGGACCTCGGTCTTGGCTCACGGTGACCTCGGCATCGGCTGATCATGATCGTCACCTTGACAGGGGATGATCTCGGTATCGGCAGGAGATGACCTCGGTCTCGGCAGGAGATAACCTCGGCCTCGGCAAGAGATGACCTCGGCCTTGACAGGAGATGAACTCGGCCTCGGCAGGAGGTGACCTCGGCCTCGGCAGGAGGCCGAGGTCTTTATTATACTCCTGTTATATTATACGAATTGTGTCTTTATTATGCGCATCTCCAAATCGAAGCAAAGCCCACCGATATACAACATATTGCAGCCCAGCAAAGATTGCGACTGTGGGACAGGGGACGGGACGGTGTGTGGCAGCTGTTGCGACTGTGGAACAGGGGACGGGATGGTGTGTGGCAGCTGTTGCGACTGTGGGACAGGGGACGGGACGGTGTGTGGCAGCTGTTGCGACTGTGGGACAGGGGACGGGACAGTGTGTGGCAGCAGTTGCGACTGTGGAACAGGGAACGGTCGGTGTGTGGCAGCTGTTGCGACTGTGGGACAGGGACGGGACGGTGTGTGCAATTGGACAGGACGGCGGTGTGGGCAGCTGTTGCGACTGTGGGACAGGGAACGGTCGGTGTGTGGCAGCAGTTGCGACTGTGGGACAGGGGACGGGACGGTGTGTGGCAGCTGTTGCGACTGTGGGACAGGGGACGGGACGGTGTGTGGCAGCTGTTGCGACCGTGGGACAGGGGACGGGATGGTGTGTGGCAGCTGTTGCGACTGTGGGACAGGGGACGGGACGGTGTGTGGCAGCAGTTGCGACTGTGGGACAGGGGACGGGACGGTGTGTGGCAGCTGTTGCGACTGTGGAACAGGGGACGGGACAGTGTGTGGCAGCAGTTGTGACTGTGGGACAGGGGACGGGACAGTGTGTGGCAGCAGTTGTGACTGTGGGACAGGGGACGGGACGGTGTGTGGCAGCTGTTGCGACTGTGGGACAGGGGACGGGACGGTGTGTGGCAGCTGTTGCGACTGTGGGACAGGGGACGGGACGGTGTGTGGCAGCAGTTGCGACTGTGGGACAGGGGACGGGACAGTGTGTGGCAGCTGTTGCGACTGTGGGACAGGGGACGGGACGATGTGTGGCAGCTGTTGCGACTATGGAACAGGGGACGGGACGGTGTGTGGCAGCAGTTGTGACTGTGGGACAGGGGACGGGACGGTGTGTGGCAGCAGTTGCGACTGTGGGACAGGGGACGGGACGGTGTGTACTTGGGACAGGGACGGACGTTGTGGCAGCAGTTGCGACTGTGGGACAGGGGACGGGCGGTGTGTGGCAGCTGTTGCGACTGTGGAACAGGGACGGGACGGTGTGTGGCAGCAGTTGCGACTGTGGGACAGGGGACGGGACGGTGTGTGGCAGCTGTTGCGACTGTGGGACAGGGGACGGGTCGGTGTGTGGCAGCTGTTGCGACTGTGGGACAGGGGACGGGACGATGTGTGGCAGCAGTTGTGACTGTGGGGCAGGGACAAACCTACAGTGGCTGCTACAGGGCGTAGAACAGCACCGGAAGCGGTACAGTGATTTCTCCAAGGCGACGATGAGCGAACTGTAACTTGTTAGTGTCAGTGTATCAATCTCCTCGTCTGAATGTTAGTGTATGAATGGTAATACCTGGATGTCAGTGTATGTCAAGGCGTGGTTGAGTAAATTGTCGGAACCCAAGGATGTCGTTACGGCGTGCAGGCTTGGCTGGGGATGGAAGTGGACGGCGCGGTACCGCCATCGGAAGTCAAATATTGGCGGTGAATGTCGTAGGGTTAGTGTTGAAATGCTTGTAAACTGGAATACTCATCACCCGTACTCCCGCTTTTGGCGCCTAATTTTATTTCTGGTGTATTTGTTAATTGTTTTGTATGCAACCAATGTAATCAACCTGTTTCTCAAGTGTATCAAACAGCGGGCTACTGCGGTATTAAAATGCAGTCATAATCCGCTTCCAATTAACTATTTAAGCACGTATCCGCTTCCAATGAAAGCAAAGCGCTTCCGCCGTCTTCAGGAGTCAGCTAAGTGCTTAGGATCCCTTGCCACACGGATCGATTTCAGGAATAATTTGGGACAAAAACACTCCACTTCCGCTTCCGTTGAGAAGGGTCGCTTCCACTGCTTCCATTTTTAGTCTCCGAATGTTCATATATCGATGTATCTCAACGAGAAGATTCAGAAAATATATAGTTTTGCACATATATTGACCTCAAATTACACATTACAAAGAATACAAAATTCCCAAAAAATCGCTAAAACATGCAATCAATAAAAGCCTTTGGGAGGTGTTGTAAATTGCGATTTTGCAAAAACCAACGCCACCACGTTGTTAAGCATGGAATTTGGCATGGGAATCGTTGGGGGTTTCTGGGAAAAGTAACAAAAACTGAAAAGTGAGTAGGTCTAGGGGACACGTATGGCATTTTCCTGGCTGAAGGGACGTTTCCTCCAACGGGGGGAGGTCATGCCCCAACTTCCCTCCCTGGATCCGCCATCAACAGGAAGCCCCATATAGCGGGAGCAAGAGGCTACTTACTCTGCTGTAGGCCTCCTTCGGATGGAGTACCCTCAGATAGCCGACGTAATATATATATATATATATTAGGGTGACAGTTATTTTTCGACTTTCGAAAAATAAAAAAGGCAGTTGATTTTCTGGTTTGTATTAGCCTAAAAACACCACATAAAAAGTTTCATCCTGATCCAATAATGCTTAGCCATGCCTCATCGCACTTGAATGTATACACTCTTAGGCCGGTCTTGTGGGGCTTCCTGGACCCAACGTTGCGATGAGTTTCGAAGCTACTCCTGGCCTGATCCTGGTCTTGGTCCTGGTCACCTGGCCTCAGTCAGGCTGGGTGACGGTGCTCTTGTTGGCGTCGGGGAAGATTCCCCGGTGCGCTTCCACCACATGCAGGATGTACTGCATCTGGTACTCGTCCTTGGTAAGGGTCAAATTGTAGTCTTCCATTAGGGCGACGCCACGCTCGGCGAAGTCGTTCAGTACCCGGATGCCGTTGACCTTGCGGGCTGCGGCGACGTAGCGAGGGTCGTCGTGCCACTCCGCCGGGTCGGTCTCCAGGAAGCCGTCGTCGATCCCCATGGTGACGAAGAACATTCGCGACGACTTGGTCACGAAGTCCGCGATGGTCTTCTGCGACAACTCGACCTTGAGCTCAACGACGGCCCGCTTGGTGAGGTCCTCCGAGCCCTCATTGGAGCTGAGAGCTTCGATCATTGCCCGCTTTCTTCCCAGCGGTAAGTTCTCGTCGAAGAACGCCAGTGGGACGAGGCTCTCACTCAAATACCACAAGTGGCGTCGCGCGAAGCCGTCGGTGAGCGCCTTGGCGAGGGACTTGTCCTCGTACCCGACCAAATCCTTCAGCAGGGCGAGGTCGTTCGCAGGGGCCGATGTGGGGTTCGGCGCGGCGTACCACGCAGGGACGTATATCGAGACGGTGAACTTGACGTACCAATTGATGCCGGCGCTCTCCCGGGCAGTCAGGTTTGTCTGTCCTCGAAAGATGTAGATCTTCACAGCGTAGATCAGCTTGGCCATCCAACGCGCGTGGTGGTGAGCCCCAGGCCGCCGGAATCGAATGCCTCTGGCCGGCATCCCGCCGAGCACGATCACGGAGAGCTCCAGGAGCTCGCGTTAGTCATCCCGTGGCTGGAACTGCGATGGATGGAGCTTGCAACCCGCGATGGGGTTGTCCCGGGAATCCTGGATGGCCTCCGTGAGGTGGTCATCGGGCATGGTCTCGTACTGGTCCTGATCGATGAAATCCCATTTGTCCTGCAAGCGTTTGAAGAGCGGGTTTTCAGGCCCGGACGATGGGGTGTTGAGACAAACCCCGTAGACCTTCGCGGCGATGAGCTCGAGCAAGTGGTGCCTGCAGGCGACATTGAGCAGGTCACGACCGAGGTGCTGCTCGATGTGCACACACGCCCCTGACTGCGGGCCTGTGTTCGAGACCGTAGTGTAGAAACACATACCCACGACCGGGTCTGCAGCGCCCCCATCGTGCAGTGCCTCCACGACAGCGTTTGCCATCGCCAGTCCACTGCCGATCCCGAGCTTGGGCACGGAAAGCAGCTTGGTGACGCTGGTCCCAGCAACCAAAATCGGAAGACTGTCGACTTTGCCCCTGCTGTCGGTCGTAGAGATGGGAACCAGTTTTCCGTCCCAGTGAACAACCAGGGGTACGTCCGGCGCAAACGACGCCTTGATGTCCTACACGGCCTGCTTCCGGTGGTTCCGCCGGGATTTGCGGGTGGACTCCCGATTCATGGTGAGCTCGGATACGTCGTGCCAGAGGGTGTCGGCCACCGCCGACAAGACGTACACTGCCTGATGGTCCGTCACGCGAGTGCGGTCTAGGGCAGCGGTGACAGTCGGCGAGATTAAAGTCTCCCTGCCGCGGCGGCGCTTCGGCGGCGGTGGGCAGGCGGTGGAAATCGATGGTCGAGGCTCGTCCTCAGCGCTGGACGTTGTAGAGTTGCGACAGGGGCTGGAGCTAGACTCGAACTCAACAGTGTCGATCTCGGCCATGCGCTGCGCTTTCCAAGTCTTGCGATCGCTGGCCTGAGAGGCGCGATTCAACTGCCGGTGCTCGAACTCGGCGAGCTGCCGATCGGCGCCTATCATTTTTCCTCGGCGGCCTTCCTCGCGTTGAGCAATGAGGAACACTTTGTCTTCATCGATCTGGATGAGCTCGAGGGCCCTTTGGTTAACCTCCACTCATCAATCTCTCGTCGGCGAGGCCGATGACCGGTATATACGTTTTCTTCTGCGTTGCCGGATCGGCCATATTTGCGAAAGGACCAAAAAGGGCATTAATATTGGGAAATTGGAACAAACTATAATAATAGTTAAATATTAAACGATAATTATACTTAATAAGGTTGCAATACGATTATTCAGGGCACACCCGACCAGCACGAACACGTTCTGATTCTATTTTAGCCAACACATACCCGGAGTAATAGGGATGGGTGATCCTAAACAAATATCTGGGGTCTCTGACATTCAAGTGCGATGAGGCACGTCTTAAAATTATTTGATCGAGATGAAACTGTTTAAGTGGTGTTTTTAGGCTAATGCAAACCAGAAAATCAACTGCCTTTTTCGTTTTTCGAGAAAAAAAATTTTGGGTCCAAATAGCTGTCACCCTAATATATATATATATATACATATATATATATATATATATATATATATATATATATATATATATATATATATATATATATATATATATATATATATATATATATATCTGGTGCATTAATGGTACAAAAGCAATCTGCACCAGTCGGCCGCAAAGGGCATTGCAAATGAGCGGCCCTTTACACATTGTATATTTCTTTGTTAAATATCTGCTTCCCGGTCCATGAGTACGGAACCATATGGACTAGGGTTAACCATAACCCTACACATGAATGGATGTACGGGTTTGGTTTGTGAGTGCATATGCAGACTGCATATATTGGTGAATAATTGTGGAAATAATTGTTGTGGCAGGTGCAGTTTGTCCATGTCCGCTGCTGGAATATGTTCGGTATGTCTACATGCAGGTTGCTTGCTGCGCCTGTCCTTGAGAATACAAGTCCAAAATTTGTCCAAACTCCCCGAATACAAATATATCGCGTAAATATATTCGTAGTACAGCTTTCACGTCTATTTGCGCATACAACTTTGAAGTACGAATGTATCGCGAACTGACAACATAAGTAAGCAACTGCCGCAGCAGCACACTTGCCTGCGTGATCGACCGATAGCCGCGCAGTGGCGCCAATAACTACTAAAAACTGCCGACTACTTACTCCCAGCTACAGGCACCAAAATTCACGGGCAACTCACGCCGGTCCAGTGAGGGAATTGCGGCTGGCGAAAAAGGCAAACATCATGAACTAACAATATAACAATCCTCCATTTGTGGCTTCGCCTGCGTTCCTTAATCACTCGCATCGCAGCCGTAATGGACGAGTGGTCGGCGCACACGTGGTGACCGTCTCTGTCGCAGCGCGGCTTCAACTCGATCCCGTGTACTGAACCGGAGCGGCAAGGGAGAACACACGCCAGCGGATAAGGCTACCACTGATGGTGGTCTCTCCGCTCTCCCTCACTGAGATACCACTCGCGCAAATGACGTCGCAGGAGCCGACGGGGACAGTTTCGGGAGCGAATACAGCAACGGCACCATTCGCGACCTGATCTGGCCACTATGGAAATGACCTGTCGGCGGTCCGCGAACTGGGCCGTGCACGCCTGACCCGCTGTCTGCACGTTGGTCGCTGTCAGCTGGCGGCCCGCTGGCAGCTGGCGTGTTCCTCTACCATTTCTTTTGGAAATCACAATTTAAAATCATATTTAAGTTTTAGTACACTATTCAGATACGCAATTCAGAAACATGTTTTATTGTGTGCTAACACATTTTGCTTCAGGAGTATCCTGATCAAAATGGTGTAATCAGATTTTTCTTTATTTAATTTGCTTGCCCCAGTTCCACTTATATGCAGAGGTACTGCACAATAAGGCATTACACCTTAAACAGAGATGTGTTATATCCCAACATTATATATATGTTCAATTCATACTCTTGGTAATCAGACTGAAACTCATGAAATGTTTCAGGAAGGTATTTCTGGAATAACAATTATATTGTACATCAATGTTCAAGCATGCACAAATTAATAATCCATGCACAATTTACCAATCAAAAATGTAGTGCTGTGCTTGGCTCTGTGTCTAACTTGCCTATAACAAGCTGTTTTCCACACCTGCTGTATGCCAATGTAGGTAGGCACATGTGTTGAAAAGTAGGCTGCTCCTGAATTTTTGGAATCCACAACATCATTCTCTCCAGAAAATGATTTATTTTCCTCATCTGGGGGTGGATTTCTTAAGTTGGCAACTATTTGACAATGAGCTGCTGTGGTCAAGTAAATATACTCAAAATACACAGGAAGTTGTGCAAACCGAGTTATAATGTATGATATTTGAAGGAGACACCCTCCATATTGGATGACCACAAAATACTCCCATCCATATTCAGGATTACAATGAATAAGTCCAACATTACCCATACATGACAAAAAATGGCCAGACCAAATGTTCACTGGAAGGAACAAAACAAGATAATACCTCAACTGATTAACGGAAGACATATTTACCTGCTCAAAATAAAAGTAACAATTGCGCATGATTGGCGGAAATCTGCAACCAGATTACTACCATATTAAAAAAACCTTCGGATGACGTAGGGCCGGCTTGAAGGAAAAGTTCAATCTACTTTCTAGAAAAGGTATCTCGGGCTAGCCGACGGTGAATGAGGAGGGGCTTGGCCCAAGCTGATGTTAGGCAGCAGTCAGAAGGAAAGTGAAAAGTGTCCCCAAAGTAGGAAAATTTATACGTTTTGACTCCATCTTGACTGCGTTACTAATGTCACGTTATGTGCACAATTCGCTCGAAGGCTTGGTAGTTTCAAATGACGAGGAACACACCATTCGAAAGCTGATCATGAGCTAAGTGCGAATTCGCGATTGTTCCTCCTATGATTGATCGATGTCTTTTTTACTTAATTGTGTTTGATTTTGTAATCTTTTCAGTAAATTGTGTCGGCTGCTTACACTGTGGTTATCCATATGTCTTATTTTATATCTACGAACTTTTCAAGCAGTATGCTGTATCATCCAGTAGGTTGCACTTTCTTAAACCGGGAGTGGTTATAATAATTACTAAAACCCTGGATCCACCATGAATTGCCATTGTGTGTCATTTTCCGCCACGTATGCGCATGAGTGACCGAGCCGGCACACCGGCCGATAATGCACTGTCACGGACCTGTTATACGCAGACATTTGACCAAATGCCTGTTGCATGATGAACATCGAAGGCCAATTTTTGCTGGGCATGTAGTCCTCCATGGAGGTCCTCAGAATGTCCAAACCGTCGGAGATGTCTGAAATATGCATGGTTTGCGTTTTGTTTTCAACAGTTTGTGCTAGTTATAGGTGTTCGTGTCCCCACAATATGCTAACATGCCAGAGGGCATGCAATGACCACATACTGTGTGGCGCGCGCTACACCAGTCTATAAACAGAGTCAGTGATTTGCGGACAAGCAGTTTGGGTTTTGCGTTTGGTCAAAGTGCACTCCCCAGCATTTTTGCCCCGGGTAATGTATGGATGAATATAGTTTTGCTAATTATTGCACCCATGCGAGAGGTCCAAGCAGAGCAATCAATTGCGTGCTGTCTACAGACTGAGGAGCTAATGGATACCAAACAATGATACCATAGCTTAGCACACGCGCCGGATGTTGGGCTGAAACCGCCCACCCCTCCCATTGTTCGGTGTTGTCTCAGAAACTAACGGGAAATGGTTATTGAAATATTTCGACTTTCTTAAACATTAACCCGTCCCGTCTCGGGGGGGGGTCTTCAACCGCCCCCCCCTCAGGTTTTTCGCGGATAGCAGACGAACGGAGCGCGGCAGCGCACCCAAATTTTGCATATCTTTTCCCACATCAATTTGACATGCTGATTCAAATGTTTTAGGTCAGGTCATCTAGGGTCAACGAGTTATTCAAGATCAAGTGAGGTCACCTCCAAAAAAGTTCAACCAGTCGTCACGCTTTAACGGATACAGATATTTTAATGAAACTGTCAGCGTTTGCTTATCTTTACGGATGCAACAAAACGTACGAGTTGAATGTTTCATTTTTTTCGTTTTTGACTACATATAAATTTTGCGCATTTGTCATATTGTAGTTTAAACACAGGATTCTGGCTAAAGTAAGCATTTTTTATTAGGGCAAGTTGACTTCCAACAACATTTCTGAGTCTGCTCTACCCATTGGAGAAGGAAAATTAAAGAAAACTTGAAAACTCAAAATTTTGAACTTTCGAAAGGAAGACAAAAAATTATTTTTGGGGGGCCAAAAAATTATAGCCCTGGTCAATTTCGCTGTCCTTTCTCATTCCAAAAAAAAATTTGTTTTTTTCATATGGCCCCCAAAATGAACTCCCCAGAATAAAAAGCATAATGCAAATCGTGAAAATTCGTGAAAATCTAGCCTCCCTGGTGACGTTACTTTTGGGGGAATTTTTTTGGAGGGGTGGACCCGGACCCTACTCGTGGAGCGCTTTCCGATAACACCTCTTTCGTTTTCGTGCGATGCTTAGTTTGGATTTTAGAGGGGGTCTTCAACCCCTCCCCCCCCCCCGAGAAGGGGTGGGAGGATTTGACGGGAAACACGGCGCGGGTTAATAAGTGCATCCTAAGCAACAAAGAAGTCAAAATCCCGGATGGTGATTTGGACCACATTTGACCCGCAAAGCATTGGCCCGGGTTCATGAAATATAATTGAATCGAGTTCACTACAGCCGTAATCAACCCTACATATTATGTGCTTCTAGTCGTATTAGCCACCGAGATCTTAGGGTAGGCCGAATCCTCCCCCCCCCCCCTTCCCTTGCCCGTTATATGAAAAGTCATCCGGCGCGCGTGTGCAGCAGGCACGGTCAGTTTGTGCAAATAAGGAAGGGAACACAAATATGATTCAAAATCATTGGACAAATTTATGTGTGAAAGCATTCTAAACCAGCACATGCTCGTATTTTGAATGACATGCGTCTCGTCCTTTGACTATTCCTGCCTGTTCCGACGAACGGTGTGTGGTGGAGGTGAGTCACGCCACGTGGTAACTTCCTCGCAGGTTTGCGGACCACATGAAAGCGAACCACGACCCTCCGGCTGGACCAGTGGGAACGCATCCACAAGAGATTGACAATACCATATGCTTGAGCCTTTACAAGCTGTAACTGAATTGTGTTGAGAATGCACCTATGTCCTAAGACATTGGTGTCTGGACCGGGTAGTGATTCAATTGGATAACGGGAGAGTAGATACAATGCTTCACCATCTAGTCTCAGACTTAAGGAGCATCAGGGGTCTCTTTTCTACAGGAAGGGCTCTTACGATGTGCAATGCGCTCTCATGATTAGTCGAAATGTCGCAACGTGCCGAAAATAATCTTATTAGATACAAAAGCTTGAGCTGCGAAGTACTGAAGTCAGGTTTTCCTCCCTGATATTGCAAGGGTAACGAGAAAAATTCGTCAGTTATTCCGGTAATGAACATACACAAATAAACGAGAATGTTCAAGAATGATTTTGTCAGCAAAAATGCAGTTATTTACGTAGAAATAACTTGGTTGGCTACGCAGTGCTTTCGCCTCCCCCTCCCCCTCGGCAGGGGGAAAAGGTCTCAGACATTTTGCATTGACATCATGTGTGTTTTTGTTCGCGCACATCCAATGTGCTCATTGGTGGTTTCGTCGCAGCGACTGCGTACTGCGCCACAACCGCACCTGCGGCATTGGGATAGTGACGAAGTAGGGACATTATCTGCAGAGAAATCCATTCGAATGGTTAATAATAGAAGCCTATAGATAACTGTGTCGCGTAATATAAATGATATGGTCGCCAGGTTGTGTGTTTGGTCGTGCTTGTGATGCAGGTCGTGGCTCGAATCAGATGGTTGCCAGGTGTTGTAGTCAGTTGTGCGTGGTTGTGGTTGTTGTGTGATGACTGCCAGGTTATATGCTTGGTTGTGGGTGGTTGTGGTTGTTGTGTATTGGTTGCCAGATTGTGTGCTTGGTTGTGGGTGATTGTGTGCTTGGTTGTGGGTGATTGTTGTTGTTGTGTGATGGTCGCCAGGTTATATGCTTGGTTGTGGGAGGTTGTGGTTGTTGTGTATTTGATGCCAGATTGTGTGCTTGGTTGTGGGTGATTGTGGTTGTTGTGTGATGGTCGCCAGGTTGTGTGTTTGGCTGCGCCTGTGCTGCAGGCCGTGGTTCGTCGTTTCAGACCTTCTCGGCTGATGTGGATGTGTAGGGGGGGGGGCAACCCCAGCGGGTGTGTGAGGTTTGCACGATGAGTGAGATGTGTGGGAGAGGTGTGTTTGTGTTTGTCAGTTTCGCTCCTCGCCATCCTTAGTCAGAATCATAGCGGGTTCAAAATACGTGACAATGTTGTAACAAATCAACGTCGGATTCCTCCTTCGAATTCGTCTTACAGCCTACTCACGGCTGCTCCCATGTGTTCAGATATGTTGAAAGCATACACAGGCGGTCGGCTGGCTGACGCCGACGTGACAGTTGACGCCTCGAACCGTGGCTGCAACGGAAGTTTTGCTTGGTCAGTTCCGGCGCGGCAGCGGCTGACAGACCGTCTCCTATTGTGCCATGTGCATGGTGGCACTCCACCGTTACATGAAGCGTCACCATTACATATGTAGGGCAGGAGCTGGTCCAAGTCATCGATCGCACCTCTCCCTTCGCGGTGTGGTGTTATAGGTGATGCCACCCAGTGACAGGCCATGGCGTTGGCCGGGCCGACCCCTTCCCATGAGGACTGGTGCCCCTTTCGCGCGCGCGGCTCTCCCCAGACGTGACTGGACGGTCGAGGCGGTAAGATGTAACCGAGCTGGTGAAGGTGAGCAGACGTATGGACGCTGGAAGGTTCAGGCCGTAAGATGTAGCCGAGTGAGTGAAGGTGAGCAGACGTATGGACGCCGGACGGTTGTCCGTGACGGATGATTGGTGATTTGGAGGCACAGACTTGAAAAGGAGCGCGTTGATGTCTATCTTTGTTGAATTTGTTGCTCAAGTGTTCGCTGTGTTCTTTGATTATTAGCCTGGCCAATACAAGGACATTAACGGTGTTGGATTTGGGAACTTGGGGGTTTTGAAGAAGATGAAATTGAAAAACGGTTTTCGTAAAAGCGAGACAGACACTAAGCTATCACTAGCTACCAGTCGAACTCGTTACAATGCGGAAAATAAATGAAGTTTTGCCGTGGACTCCAGACTAGTTTCGTGTTATTCAAAAGCCGGTCAATTAGAATGACTTTGTGTGTCAGAACTATATGCCACACCATACAAATGACTTCACTGTCGGCGTCCTCATGTCATATGCATGCAGCACTGTCACCGCATCGATCCATAATGCTTGTAAAGGTATAAGCTAAATCGTTGCGTGGATGATTGCATATGTCAAGATCCTTACTGTCTGAGACTGGTGTCAACTTCGTGAACTTGGGCCTTTTATTTTCGCCTGCCAAGCTTAAAACTTATTTGTGCAGAAGGCGAAAAATATAGGCAGAGGTAAAAACGGCCGATGTGCACCATACATTGGTATGTACCTTCTTGGCTATTTGTAATCTGAGTACCAGAGAGCTACCCTCCTGTTCTATAATTTTTATAACCTAAGCACAATGTTTGCCGGTGTGGATTTATGGCACAGGAACATGTGTTTAGCATGGTGTCCTGTGTGCACCTTGCTGCTCCTCATTTGATCTAGGAATGCAAGCTCAGCGGTGGAACTTTTGTTCCTGGCACTCACGTTGCACCATGCACCGACGCGACGACACGGTGCTACGTTTCCGCTCTCGTCCAACTAGTAGCCCTCCAAAAGCTGACCCTCCCGACCTAGGGGCTGCATGTGAGCGTGTGCAGTGACCCTGCCTGGCCAGCCAACCCTGCCTGGTCAGGATCGGGAGGATCAATACAGACCAGCGATGTAAACAACTGGGCTGTTGGGGCGGCTCGTCACCGTTTCAATTAGTAGCCACCTTCTTGAATTAAGGTGTATACCTGTCAGTGTGGTCGTCCTCCTTCCTCCTGCGTCCTCCGTCCTCCTGCGTCCTCCGTCCTCCTGCGTCCTCCTTCCTCCTGCGTCCTCCGTCCTCCTGCGTCCTCCGTCCTCCTGCGTCCTCCGTCCTCCTGCGTCCTCCTTCCTCCTGCGTCCTCCGTCTTCTTGCGTCCTCCATCCCCATTAGCCTGTGTGGATAATTTTCAAAGTGGTGTTATCAAAAACAGCTACTGTTTTTATTTTGCCTTGATATGTGCCTAGAAATTTGGTATAAAAATCAGATCGCTGGACAATCAGCATTTTTTCTCAAAATACGTTTGAAAAAGACCCTGTTTTCGGCATTCGGCGTCACATTGGCTGTGAGAACCAATCCAGATAAATTGATCAAATAGTGCCTCTTTTCGATAGTCTCGACGAGCTGAGTCGATTAAAACCGTGCAATATTGTCGATAAATCGATAGTTAAGAAAATATCGGCTATCTGATGTCTTCTAATACACCAGCAAATGTGCATTTCGGGTTATACAAGGAAATCTGAGGTTTAAACAAATACAAATCATGATACAGCCACGGTTTCTGCACTTGCTCATTTGAAGACTTCAGCATCACTCACTGGGCATAGAAATATAGACAAAGCTTCATATTTCTTCACCGTTTGAACTACACAGCAGCATGATTGGGGAAGCTGCTTTGTACGCATGTGCATCATATATCAAATACCTACCTATTCGTTGCATGTTGAGACATTCAGATAGCCTTTCCACATCATGTTCAGGCGAAAATCAGATACGTTGGTGACATCAATGATTACAATTCCCCGTGATCACCATGGGACCATCGATGCCTACTTTCATCCTAAATGGACATGTCAGACATCAACCAATTAACACTGGTAAATCCAAAGCAAACATCGCGCGTGAGCATTGCTCACAGCGAAATGGTGCTCCAGACACTCCTCTGTAGCGACGACAGAGCAGATCGCCAGTTCGCTGTTGAACGTATCAGGTCCATCCGGGTCCCAGGAGAACTCCAAGACTGAATGGGACCGCGGGAAGTCTGCAGGAGTTGATATCGTGGGACGGTGCCTTCGAACCGGCCATAACGTGCCACACGCCAAGCTCGGAACTTGATGGCGATGTGGACATGCCAATGCGAGTTCCAGTTTCCCGTGCACGGTCAGTCAGTTGAACGATGCGTGAAACAGGTGTCGCTAGCCGCAAACACCGTGTACGGGAAGGAGAGGGGAGATGGCTACATCCAAGCTGGCTACGTGCACCGACAGCTTTTGCCCATGCTAACAACTAAGATTGACGTGGAGAATATGATAAAACGACTCTGAGTTCCGTGAAAGATAGAACTTGGGTGCTCTATGCCGTCCAGTAAGTTGTGCTCCGCACCTTCGCGAGATGTTTGCCTTGGATATACCAATGTTCATTGATTGATGTCTGATATGTGTCCCTTTGGGAAAAATAGGCATGGATGGTCCCATGATGATCACGGCGAATTTCAATAATCACGGCGAATTTTGATCATTTGTATCACCAACGTATCTGATTTTCGTCTGAACGTGATTTGGAAAGGCTATCTGAATGTCTGAACATGCAAAGAATAGGTAGGGATTTGGTACGTGATGGACATGCGTACAAAGCAGCATCCCTCAATGATGTTGCTATTTAGTTCAAAGAGCGAATAAATATGAAACTTTGTCTATATTTCTATGCCCAGTGAGTGATACTTAAGTCGTCAAATGCGTAAGTGCAGAGATGGCTGCTGTATCATGATTTTTCCTTGTTTAAACCTCAGTGTTCCTTGTATGCCCCGAAATGGACATTTTCTGGTGTATTAGAAGACATAAGATAGCCAATATTTTCTTAACTATCGATTTTTGTACAATAGTGCTTTGTTTCAATCCACTCAACTCGTCGAGACGATCAAAAAGAGGTACTATTTGACCCAATTATCTGGATTGGTTCTCACAGTCAATATGGCTCCGAATGTCGAAAACTGTCTTTTTCAAACTCACTTTGAGAAAAAAATGCCGACTGCCCAGTGATATAATTTTGATGTCAAATTGTTAGGAATACACCAAGGCAAGATAAAATTAGTAGCCGTTTTTGATAACACCACTTTGAAAATTCTCGACACCGGCTAGTCCCCATGCGTCCTTCTTGACCTTCTAACCATGACAAAGGTTGTTCCACTCCGTGACCGTCTAACCGTGACAATGGCTGCTCCACTCCGTGATGGCTTCAGTAGATCCGCAGTCGTCTCACGGCCACTGCTCTCTGAGACACCCGGGGGAGACCCCAAATATGCGGTCTCCCCCGGGTGTCTCAGGTCGCACGATTGTCAAGCGCTTCTCAACGGTCCGGAGACATGGCGGAGGTCAACGTCCCTGGGTTCGTTGCTCCCATCGGCCCCTGCGACTACGTCATACGCCATACGCCATATGCCACTGTGTCTTCACCGCACTGGTTCGCGCACCCACAGCTCTCGGCTCACACAGTTGGTGTCCTCCTTAGCATGGGGGAAGCCCAACTTTTCCGAATGCGGTACGTGTCAGGCACGAGTGCATTACAATGCCGGAGGCACCAAGGCTCCAATGTGCTCACTGGGATGGGCCCGAGCATTCCGCCATGACGTGATCCCACACGTGTCAGCATGGTGGCACTGCTGCTGACACTTGTTCACTGAGTCAGTGGATCTTCCGGGACGTCATGTCCGAACAGTCGCCCTCGCGCTCTGAGTCACAGTTGCCGGCGGTGGGAGCCAGTGCTGCCCGTGGCTCGGACGCTGCCGGTTAGCTTGGACGTTGTCGGTTAGCTTTGACGCTGCCGGTTAGCCCAGACGTTGTCGGTTAGCCTAGACGTTGCCTGATAGCTTGGACGTTGCCGCTTAGCCTAGACGTTGCCGGTTAGCCCAGACGTTGTCGGTTAGCCTAGACGTTGCCGGTTAGCCTGGACGCTGCCGGTTGGCTTGTAGGGCGCCGGCTAGTTTGGCAGCTGCCGGCTAGCATCGGTGTGTGTGTGTGTGTGTGTCTGTGTGTTTGGCCAGCCTGCCACCGCGTGGTGATGTCGGCTGTTTCCGGGGGCGTTTGTGGTGTTAGTATTTTGTTGCTGTTTATTAAGGGTGAATGGGTATGAGGAGTAATGTGGTGCGGATGAGAGGAAGCGAAGAAGATTATAGTTGTCTTGTAGAGGCGAGTTGTGAGAGAGTTGAGGCGACTTGAAGAATGACGCGTAGATGTAGTAGAAGTTGAGACGTCTTGCAGGCAGATGAAGTAGGAGTCGAAGCTGAGCTGGTGCAGAAGTATAGAGTTTGCCAGTCCGGTCGGTGCCATGGGGCGGGGTGTAGTCGGGATCGGGTCATCGCCAGTAATGAATTTACAATGCAAGAACGTTAGTGTGAGTAAGTATCACGTGGGGTTAGTTTTTTTTTTTTTTTTTTTTTGTTGATTTTCTGTTTTTCTTTTTTAAGATATGTTTTCATTTTTCACCCATTTTGTTGATTTTTTGGTTTCCTTTTTAACATGTCTTTCCATTTTTTCCTTTTTTATCATAGTTCGTGGTTCAGGTGTGTGGTAGAGAGAAAATGGAAGAGGCCCTCGTGTAATGTTGGATGTTCATCGTTAAGAAGTGTCATTTGCGACCACATCATGCTTCCGGCGTTCCCCATGCTTAAGCTATCGGGAATTCCGCAGACCAAACAACCTTAGAACAAAATTGACGATTACTAACGACCATTATACTGGAGTCTAAGTGATATCAGCTGATACAGAAATTATGAATGCATCCATCACAGGTGGGGCAAAATCTCTAGATAGCATACTTTCTTTGTTTTTGACAATTATCTTCCAGATTTTGCGTCTAGCGGCCGTGGCTACCATGCGACCCAATGGCATGCTTACAGTTCGAACATCCGCCGCTAGGTGCAAAAGAAGTGCCACCAGTAGCGTGACCGCGCACGTCCCCTATCGTGTATCTCGTCACAACCGTTGGCGCCACCACTCGATCAGACATTATATGTGGAGGCTGGCTCGTCCCAGCACACATCAAGAGCCACGTCCTGTTTCATTCGCTCATTTGAGTGACATACGCACGTGCAGCTCAGGTTGTCTTGCTTAGCTAAATTCAAGGCAGGATTTGTTGGTTGGAATGCATGCAGGTCAACGTTTTGTGCTGCCACTTAGATGTGTGTTGAAAACGACGAGAATAACGCGTTCTGTCAGTTCATTGTAAAATACTTAAGAAAAAGAAACAAAACAATATGAGCATCGCTACAACACCTAACATCGGTAGTAGCCTAATAACTTGTGAGATCGGACTCAGCATGCCATGCAGCAATTTTGTCACATGCATTCAACATTCCGATGGTTTCCCGCAAATATTTACGGCATATACGACGTGCTAAACATGAAATCAGCAGATTGGCATTGGTCAAAGTGCGAAGCACGTGCATGCAGCTTTCCGTTGACTTGAATTGTGATCTTCGATATCGACCTGAATGTCACTGAAAGAAGTCCCTAAATATCAGCACATTATATTGATATACTGATGCACAGCTTTGGAGTCTAAAGTACAAGTTGTCATCGTCGATTGTTTTTATCTGACCTTTTTGCTTATTCCATGCCACAGGTAAGGAGCACAAACCCGACCGCATGATTATAAATTCATATTTTACCTATTCGTCAAACGAGGTAGCATTATTCGTAAGCAAATTAAATCGCAATCAAGTCGCGAGGATTGTACGCTGTAGTGAACTGGCTATAAATGAGCATAACAATGCATCAAGAGCGATTTACTAGTTTCGAATGTTAAATTAGGCGCGGGTAAATATTGGGGAATTTCGCATTGCATGCATTGTGAACGCACAACAACCTTTGTTCTTGCATATTGTAGGCGCGTTGTTTTGCAACTTTTTATGCAACTTTAGTCCGACTAGTTGCCGGGTGTGGCTCCGCAGGCCAGGGTCCCATGCTAAGCAGAGCTTGTTGCGCGAAATCGGTCTGGGAACTCTGTTAAACAGCATAATTTAACCGAGAGTTGAACACCCACTCAAAGATGCACATCCAATATCAGTTTCAATAATTGGAAGCGATTAATGTTGGTTGGTTGTGTGTGCTTTGGGGAGCACCGAATGCGTTGGTCATGCAGTGCCTAGAAGCAACTGATGTTGGGATGGGCCTTCGCTTCACAGAACGCCAGAGAGCAGATCGTTCAACGATTTGTCATTGGTGCGTCACTAGTGGCCGGGTTAATAATAACTGCATCCCAAGTTTCAATCTTGCCCGACGCTAATCAGTACGTGACGTCATGTGATGAAAATAGAGGAAAATAATTATATCACGTTGAAGCTACCGAGTGGAACAGAAATGAGTTCAAGGGAACGGATAATTGAACGAAAACCGAGCCAACCGAGCTATCGGAGGGGGAGGGGGAGGGGAGGGGGATACGATAGCTCGTCCCCAACTATACATCTCCGAATTTACGAAATAGTCAATGCAACAGTGACCTAATTATAACGATTCGGTTCACGAGAGGTCACAAAAGTGTGAAGCTATATAGCTGTATACAACGTCGTGCTAATGGCAATGAGTGCTTTTATTTGATTCTAGAATCGAGGACATTTCTGATTGGCTTCCAAATAGTAACATTCTAAGATTTTGCAGGCTGTTGATCATATCCCCATTAGCATGGTGTATGAAATAAATCGTTTTACTGTAGATTATAATAAACAATTATACAAATAACATTTTCGCACCAGTAGAAGTGCAAAATATAGTGGGAACATATTCAAATTATGACTACCATGAAAACTCACGGGGTAAGGGTGCAAACAATGATCCCAGAAGCATGCTGCGGCCTGTTTAAAATTCGTGTTGCTTTCCAATTTTAAGGATATCCGATTTATTGTTGCTCGTTAATATGAGAAAAAAAAATATTTGCAAGTTTGCAAGACATGACGCCAAGCGTTTCATGGCTAGTATCCCCTGAACCCTAGGTCGGATCGGCTAATGACTCGCAGGAGTGGATTATGGGCACCGAACAACACCATGGAATTGCTTTCGTCAACATTTGCGATACTATGGTATTATCACCCTGGTGGTTTTGTCGTGGAACTCACCAGCTGCTGCTGCAAACGTGCAGCAGATCGCTTGGAGGCTGTCACGTGCTGTGGCGTGGCGGTGGCGCGAATATATCCTCACTCTCAATCCAGCGAAATGGAGCAGCGCCGACTTAGGTAGCACACGACACGACAAGACTGCGACCACGCGTGGGTGCCGGACGTGTGACGAGCTGTTTGCAACTCCGGCTGACGAAATACGACGTGTTGACGGCGAGAAAACGACGCATCAGGGATATGGAAAAATGCTGGGTGAACGGCGCAGGTACCGAAACGAGCCGCCCACCCATGCTTGCCGAACCGGAGACCACCAAAGTGAGTATCCAGGCAGTACCTGTGGCAGCGCACAGGTCTGATGGCAAGAGTGTCGTGAATGCTAGCTGGACCACGGCTGGACCTGGCTAGTCAGTAACGCTATCTGCCGACTGCCGACAGTCCAGTGGCCAGAACAGAAACGTAACTGGCCTCATCCAGCAGACCCGGGCCCGCCAGCCGCGGCAGACGAGCCAGCACCGCCGCTGCCGGGTGCTGACGCGCCATGTCTGACAGTGCCGAGAGCACTCGGAGAAGGGCCGAGGGTGCGCCGTCTGCTGTGCTCGCCAGACTCCGGTGACAGCACGCTGACGGGCAACATGTTCACCGACAGCGACTCAGCTACGCAGGTAAACCATAGCCGTGACCGCAGAAGGCGAGCTGCTCGAGCAGCTGAGCCAGCGGCGGAATACTGAGTCATTTGGCACAATGTACGGCAACGCGCAGCAGAGATCAATAGGTGACGAAGCAGCGCCGCTTATTCTGAGAAGTACGGCGCAGCGGGCTGGCGAATGTTCCGAAACTGGCCTACTATGAAAATCACCGAGTGCAACACTGCAAGAAAGCTCCTTGGGCGCCCTGTCTATACAAATCGGACTATACAAAATTAATTGCAACGCCGTTACCATATTTGCCACCAGTTCAGAAAACCATGGCAAAAGGTTAAAAACGATTCAAAACAATTGCATCAAAGCAACCACGGGAGTTCTCAGCGTCCCACCGATAGCCAGTCTTCTAGTAGACTCAAGCACTCCTCCCCTGCACATCAGGACACAACAGCTGTGCCGCTACCACATTAAAATCAAAGTAACTAAAAATCGCCCGGAACAGCGCTGCTATACGCTTGACAGATACGACAAGAGTCGATTTACGCGTAAACTTCCACCATATGATGCTGAAATTGCCACGGCTCTCTCAGATCTTAACCTCACCATGCCAACCGCTGCAGCTCGTTCGCCTACGAGGTCATTCTGGACCCTCAGTCGACCAAAGGTCGAGTACTTGCTCTCGGAAAAAAAATCGGCCATCACGTCAGTGGAAATTCTTGACACTTTCCACAAATTCGATGATGTGAAATTCGTGACCCATCAAAACCATAACTTGCATGTCCCCCGGCCCCGCACCGAGATGGGGAAGAGATGTTTTAGCTCCAGAGCGCCACATATGTACAACTCACTGCCACCTGAGCTGACGCGACTTCCCATTTCGATCTTTGGTGGCCATCTACGGCAGTACCTGTTTGACGTGCCGCCCGTGCCGGACTGATCGACTGCTCGACTTGCTATATTTTATTTTTAATTGTATTCTGTGAGTTTGACCTTTTGTGCTGTGTTGTTTTATCCATTTGACGCGATATCATAATAGACACGAGACAATTGTGGATAAAGTATCTCTGTCTGTCAACGATCACAAAACACCAGGTCACCAGGATGGGTCGAAACACCAGGGCGAGGTAAGCATCGACGTCACTGGGCTAGGCCTAAGGCTTTCCTTGTGTCCACCTGATAATTTATATATCTACTCCCGTAAAGCAATGGCCATTCTGCCCGTCATCTTCATTCTCGTCAGGCTTAAGACAAAAAACGTAGCAATTTGCCCAGATTCCAAATCCGTCCTTCAGTCAATTAGCAACCCCACGACTGTCCAAATCCAGTCATTCACAGAATCTAACAAGCCGTGGCACATAACGAACACAACAACCTTTCCTTCATATGGATTCCGAACAACGCCAACATCCCAGGTAACAAAGAAGCAGATCCTGTGCCCCCTCTACATCCCCCTGGCTCCTCTCCTTTCCTTGCTTTCATAACGGTGTGCGTCACAATCAGTCCCATCAGCACTTTCAAGGCTCTCTTCAAGTCTCTCAAGTATCGGTAGGGAAAGTCAACATCTCGCAATGTTAGCGGCCGATAGAAGTTTACAAATTCTCAGTAATTTTGTAACGGGACATTGTAATTAAAATATACCACTAAATTATGTTTATGTGACGATGAATTGAAAGGATTGAAGCTAAACCGGAATATTCTGAGTTCCTAGTAATATACATGGACTGAACATTGAAATGGATTTTGCAATTTTTTCATGTTCTTTGATTCCCTGCTGTCATAGCGTCATTACAAAATGAAGGTGTCGTCTACCGTGGTAGGCGAAACGCCGGTTTTTGCATCTCGCCTACCATGGATCCATGCTAAAAATTATATGCGGGTGTCAGAAACTATGTCACCAACATTCAAAGAACCCTTCTATCCATTCCCAGCGCGGACACGTAATTCCATCAGCACCTGGCGCCAACCCGTACACACTGGCGCAACCCGTACACACTGGAGCCAACCCGTACACACTGAGGCCAACCCGTACACACTGGGGCCAACCCGTACACACTGAGACCAACCCGTACACACTGGGGCCAACCCGTACACACTGGGGCCAACCCGTACACACTGGGGCCAACCCGTACACACTGGGGCCAACCCGTACACACTGGGGCCAACCCGTACACACTGGGGCCAACCCGTACACACTGGAGCCAACCCGTACACACTGAGACCAACCCGTACACACTGGGGCCAACCCGTACACACTGGGGCCAACCCGTACACACTGGGGCCAACCCCGTACACACTGCCAACCGTACACACTGGCACCCTACACACTGGGGCCAACCCGTACACACTGGGGCCAACCCGTACACACTGGGGCCAACCCGTACACACTGAGGCCAACCCGTACACACTGGGGCCAACCCGTACACACTGGAGCCAACCCGTACACACTGGGGCCAACCCGTACAAACTGGGGCCAACCCGTACAAACTGGAGCCAACCCGTACACACTGGGGCCAACCCGTACACACTGGGGCCAACCCGTACACACTGGGGCCAACCCGTACACACTGGAGCCAACCCGTACACACTGGGGCCAACCCGTACACACTGGGGCCAACCCGTACACACTGGGGCCAACCCGTACACACTGGGGCCAACCCGTACACACTGGGGCCAACCCGTACACACTGGGGCCAACCCGTACAAATGGAGCCAACCCGTACACACTGGGGCCAACCCGTACACACTGGGGCCAACCCGTACAAACTGGGGCCAACCCGTACAAACTGGGGCCAACTCGTGCATACTGGCGCCAATTCGTGCACACTAGCGCTAACCTGTACACACTGGGGCCAACCCGTACACACTGGGGCAAACTCGTACACACTGGGGCCAACTCGTGCATACTTGCGCCAATTCATGCACACTAGCGCTAACCCGTACACACTGGGGCCAACCCGTACACGCTGAAGCAAACCGGTGCACATTGATGCAAGCCCGTGCACTCTCGCGTCGACCCGTGTACGGCGGTGTCGGCCGTGGCGTCGGGATTCTCGTCGGACCCGGTCACACGGCCTTTGGCTCCGCGGGTGAGGACGTTCTGCGAACCACCAGCAGCGCCGCCGTCGGTGCCGACGCCGAAGGTCGGTGGGAGCGGTGCCGACGGCGAACAGGACGGGCCGACAGGCGGTCCGTTCCGGGTAGCGCCGTTGTCAACGTGTGCCGGCCGCGGCACCAACACGGCACCGTTGGTGACGTGCTGACGTGTTCCGCTGACTGAGCGGAAGCTTAGTCGGCACCTCCTGGAAGACAATGTTAACCCACTTATGCTTCACAGAGTCCGTGAGCAGCGTCCCATTGTCACACTGGTGCTTGCGGACAACCATTTGGCCCTCCAGATACTCCTGTTCCTGTGTCTCCATCTGCACAGCCCACCTCCCTGGCTTCTCCCTCCTGATGGGGTCAGGGATGGAGACGTCCCGCAGTTTGCACTTGGTTTCCACTGTCTCCTTGTAGTTGTTGCTGCTGCACTGTACTCCTCCCACCACCTGGGCTTCCTCTTAAGCTCCCTGTACTACCTCCACCAACTTTGCGTGGATACTGGAACTTCTTTATTTTTTCTTTATTTTAAATAAATTTGATCGGAGTTGTTGCTGGGGTGGCTTGAGGAGCCAGGGTTCTATTGCTAAGCAGAGCTTGTTGCGTGAACCCTGGCCCCACCACCCGATCCATGAGCTCCAGTTCAACGGCAGAATTTAGACCGAAAGTTTAACGTGCCGCCAATGCACCGACACGGCCGCCCGGTAGCTCGTCCCCGGCCTTATCGGGCCAGCTGCCAACTGACACTCCCGGCCGGGGGCTAAATGCGAGCGCGCGAAGCGACTCGAACCCTGTGTTGCCAATACAGGGGAGACCGGTGCAGGCCAGCGCTCTAACCAACTGAGCTACCAGGGCGGCAAACTAATATTGATTGTTCGTTCACAAGTTTAGCACATCAAGTTATAATTTCCCCGCTGAGGTAAAGCAGTCAGACGGAACGTCCAAGCATAAACTCTGCCACTTGCACTTGCAGAATAATCCACGCTCTGGTATAAATCAGTCTTTTTGGGTGACAGGGGGTAAATCACAAAATATGTCATATACTAGGGGAATGCAAGTTGCTTATTTTGGTCAGAGGGGTAGGTTGCGGATGGTATCTTTTGGTCTTTGACATTCTGTGCGATACAGAACGTGTAAAGAAGTCGTTCTGTTGGCATTGTGGTGAGCCTACTCGGTACTCGTGTCGCGATGAACTGGTACAAAGTTCGAGTAATTAACGCACAAAGTTGTGCGTGTGAAAATGTATATACGTACGGTGATAGTCGGAGGACAGACAGCAACACATGCGGGCGCACAAGTTCAGCGTTCCAGGTGCAATGTTCCAAGCACAGCCGCCAGTCGAAAGTTCTCAAGTGCCGAAAGTAAAATCGTCTATCAGCTGCACAATCACTTATGCACACCACGCGGCCTCGTACGGACCGGGGCACCCGACAGCGAAACTCGCCCTCCTGGCCGCACATCGCCGCCAACAGCTGGCCACGCTCAAGTCTGCTTGTCATTGAATATACTTAAATTATCCGGTCAGTACCTTCGCTACGATTGGCAGCTCACATGACGTAGTGCTTCCGATCGTCCAGCCGTGGCCGCAAAGTTCGATGCACTTAGGGGCGTGACCGGCAGTCACCTGGGCAGTCAGGTGGATCCCGGTCGCTGTCGGTCGCATCAGGTATCAGCTGGAAGTCCGAAACATTCAACATCGGCAGAACACTGAGTTTCCAGCTCGCCGGCCGGCTGACGGCGGACCTTTACGGGACGGTATTACGGGGCTATGTATTTATCCAAAATCGGCGGACAAAACACAGTATATATACAAACTACGCTACAATACAGGCCACCCACAGACCGAAATGTGGTGGAGAATACACCCTCGCAGCTTTGCAACAGGAGCCGTCTGTGTATCATAGCATAGCATCAGCAATAGTATTTCGGCTTGACGTGTACTGTATCGGAAAAGGACAAGGACGCTGCAATGCCACCCACAGACCGAAATGCACATACAATACATACAGGCCACCCACAGACCGAAATACACATACAATGCAGGCCACCCACAGACCGAAATCTCTGGACTGCATATTAGCCACCACACCACCCAGGGAATGCTTGTTATGAAAGTCCGAATGGTGTTGTGTGTCCGTTGATAAATGTGCTCATGAAGAAATAAGCTGTTGATGATGGTGCCTTCTGATTGTAACCCGACCCACCGCAAAATTAAGCATGCGTTCCTTGAGGAAAGATTCATCAAAACGGGTTTGATTGACGATCAAAATTGCAATCTCAACATTGTGGACTGGGATTAAACATGCCACAGAGGATGGGAAACTGAATCGCATCACATGAACAATCGCGTCTGCTCTGTCTCCTAGCTCGAATAGTTTGTGGCGTGGGGACAACAAATGACTAGTAATTGAATTGTTTTAGATCTGGACAGCTGAACACCCGGCGATCCTAGGCCTGATCAGTTCGCGGACAGCATTCGCAATGTCAGCTGCTGGATGGCCAGGGCTTGAAATCACAAATCATAGTGTGACAATGCGCGTCAACATAGCTTGAAAACGACTTGCATTCTTTCATTGTCATCGATAAAATCCGATAAACTCGACTACGACGGAGCCATGCGCGTGCACACCAGCGGAGCAGGAGGGTAAAGGCAGAAGGTCGACAACACTTCTTCGAAATCGTTTCGTTTCGTGGCACAACGACATCAAGAGCTCCAAAAGTGTGGGCTGTTCTCTCTGCCGCCTCCCAGCCCAGCCTCACCTCCGGCCTACACCAGTGAGCACCGCACAGAGAGGGCAGCCTGGTCAGACGGCACAGACATGACGTCACCGGCCTGCAGCTGTCTTCTGCCCATGTCGCTGGAACCACACCCCTTTGGCGCCGTCTTTCTGCGAGGAAGAGCCGACACTCTAGTGGCAGGCTACACATGCCGGGGCCGAGAAGTGACGGACGCTTCTCGGGGTAGTATAATTATGCCGCGGCCGGGATCGTGAGAAATGACCTGGCAACAGTCGGGCCGAATCTAGGATTTCGTCAGGTTCCTGAAGAGGAGGGAGAGGGGGAGTGCACATTGAAGCATGCGAAACCTCCATTCTTTGGCTTTCCGTATGGAGAAATCTTGCAACATTTTTAGACGTTCCTACCTGAGGAAGCGTGATACTGGCCTGCAACGTCCTACAGTGTGTTACTGACCTGCACTGGTCCACGGTGTGATACTGGGTTTTGCCGGGGTGGTGGGTATTTATGGATTATTTTTCTGTGGCGTAGTTCCACCTTTTACTTGGGATCTCCCATTTTAAAGAACGGTCCTGCACAAGAGCAAGGTCGTTCCCAACTGCCCTCAAGATCAGTTTCTGTTCTCGCGTTTTTCAGGCAAAGTGGTGTTATATTAAAAGGCTTCCAAATATAATCGCGCTTCCTGGTGTTGGTGGAACAGATTCCTGGTGTTCATGCAACAATGATGAGATGTCAGTATGGCCGATGCATCGTACGAGTTAGCTTACTTCCCTTTTCAGTGAAACACAGGATGGACCGAACTTAAAATGCATTGCTGTATGAGGTTCGGCATTTTATATATTTTTTCTGGTGACATCAGTTGTTTCATTTTTTTTCCGACATTGGTAATCACTGTCATCAGTGATTAAATTAAATCTGAAATTATCCAATCTGAAATCCTATACATATTATTGCACCCATGGTACGTGGAAGTAATTTGTGTTGCTATATCAGTGACGTGACAACAAAGAATATATTAGCACCAGTTGAAGAATACCAAAGGCATGAATGAAATAGGAACCGAGTCTCACGTAGGTTTTGAGGGTGAAAAGAAGCAAGGACTATACCAGAACTATCAGCATAATGGCGTATCAGATTGATGCGTCCAAAGCACACCCAGTGTGTGCTTTATTTTCAGAGCGTTTGAAACTCCTTGGTTCAAACTAAATGGAACTGGAAGTTACTTCGCTCATTTTACATATCTTAAAAAAGACTTGGCCGGCTCTGTGTCAGTGTACTGGTCACAAGGTCAATACATTAATGCGCAGGTAGCACTGGACGGCTGTGTCATTGCACAGGCTGCGGGTTAATATATTTGTGCACATGAAATACTGGACGACTTGAGCAGCGTCAGTTCATATTTGATTTGCTTGGGATGAAAGGCCATTTCTTATTCAATAATCTTTCGTACTTTGGAAGATGTAAATTTTAGTGGGACTATGAGGACATAAGAAGGTTCCAAAAATTAATATCGATTTTCAGGCATAGCTTTTTTATATTCTGGGTGCTGGCTTTGAATAACGTGTCCTATTGGCCACCAATGCACCCACGTTTAAGGAGAAATACTGGTGAAGTGCTTGATGCCTTTTAGTAATTGCTGAGCGTCCCACCAATTGCCAGAAGCAGCTTCACTTACTTGCACAAATATTGCTAGTATTCCAAAAGAATTATTGTGAAGGTGTCTGCTAGAAATCAAAATGAGAAGAGCGTGTCTAATCCTGGGTGCTAAATTAAAACATGAAACGCTATAATGAGGACGATATTGAGGTATCAAAGCAAGACGGACGACAGGGTCGGGCCAAACTGGCTGGATCAAGTCGGTTCTCAGGATCAGGTCGAACTGAATCATGTCGGTTATCAGGAACAGGTGGGTTCTCAGGATCAGGTCGGTTCTCAGGATCAGGTCGGTTCTCGGAATCAGGTCGGTTCTCAGAATCAGGTCGGAGTAGATCAGGTCGGTTCTCAGGATGAGGTCGGACACCATCAGATCGGTTCTCTTGATCAGGTCGGACATGACCTCGTCGGTTCTCAGGATCAGTTCACAGAGGATCCGGTCGACTCACCATGACAGTATCAGGTCGGTTCACTATGACAGTATCAGGTCGGTCCACTGTGACAGGATGAGGTCGGTTCACTATGACAGGATGAGGTCGGTTCACTATGACAGGATGAGGTCGGTTCACTATGACAGGATGAGGTCGGTTCACTATGACAGGATGAGGTCGGTTCACTATGACAGGATAAGGAGGTTCACTAGAAACAGGTCGGTTCACTATGACAGGATGAGGTCGGTTCACTATGACAGGATGAGGTCGGTTCACTATGACAGGATAAGGTAGGTTCACTATGACAGGATCGGGTCGGTCCGGTTCATTCACATGGACGCAGGTATTGGTACTTGGGAAAACATTTGCTCGGTCATGGCTCTGGCTCATAATTAGTTAGACGTCCGCAGAGTAGCTTCCCGTTTTCAATGACAAACATGAGTTTCATTTCTTGCCTATGAATAACATGCATGATGGCTATAAATATGATTACCCTACCCCCCTATTGTCACAAATTGTCTGGTGAAGAACTGGATTTTCGGGCACACTGGGCGTATATTTAGTCCGTTAGCCCGTTCCCAGCACCGATTCCATGCTGCTGTTTCATCTGGTCTAAAGAACGGGATTTCCGTGTTTATGGCAAGTACCAGATGCAACGAGAGAATGCCGTTCTTGAATCCTTCTACCTTGAATCTTGCTCGTCGTTTTGTCACGAATTCCCAGATACAAAAAGTGTGGACCGGGCCTCAGAATATATAACTGACAATGCTATTTCAGTGGCAAAGATGGCGAGCAGTGCTCAGAGCGGATGCCTCCTCATATCCTGGGAGTCCGTGGACTTAACGTTTGTGAAAACAATCAAGCGTGTGCCTATGACCACAACATTAGACCCAACCAGAACCATAAAATGCTGACCAAATCGCTCGAGCACGGCTGGATCGACACGCCTGTCGGCTTACCCCGGCTGCTGCCGGCCGACTGCGCAGCTCGCCCCCGCCCCCAGGTGGGCGGGGCGTAGTAGGTGGCCGGCGCCGCCACGCTATAAAGGTCGGACCAGGCCGTGACGAGCCAGAGTCGGCTGCCGTCGCTGCTGAGAGTGTTAGTACGACGAGACAGTCGCCACAGCCGCAGCAGAGCTACGCCGAGTGTGCAGGACGTCTGCTGAGGATCAGGTCCCGATGACGTGCGGAGAGGTCAGCCAGCAGGTGCCGACGGAGCAGGTCGGCCACGGCGCGACCGCCTCGGACGTCGTCCGCAGGAAGTTCTCGCCGGTGCACTTCAACCCGATGCCGCAGACGGAGGTGGAGCCGGAGCGGGCGCTGCCGCTCGACGAGGGCACCGAGCGGCTGCGCAACTTCGAGTCGACCAAGCGCGGCCGCATCGTCAACCGCGGCGACAGCTTCCGTCGCGAGCGCAAGCTGTCCAGTCTCGCCCGGCAGCGGGCCGTGTTTGAGGAGAGGTAAGACACTCGAGACTCAGGGGTGATGTCAGCGCTGGGTGCCTTGCAGCCCTTTTAATTGCGTGGCTATGTCGGGTTTAGGCTTTAGGGCTCACCGACCATAATGATTAACTAACGTTCACACAACGCCTCATGAGGTGCCGTTGATTTTGACGTAAATTCACCTCACTTAATGTATGGTTTGCTGTGAATTAACAATTCGTATTAACACATCAAACGGATTAAACGAGTGCAATCGTACCTATCCATCACTCGTGCTTATCACTCACGGCTGTGTTAACATCATCAAAACATGATTGGCATGCAGTACGGTGGCTAATACAAGCTTACCGGTGTTGCATATGCCATCATTAACTCGTGGCTCCCATCCTTCCCTATCTTCACTATATTGGGTGTAGGGGAATTGTTTTAAAAGGTACATGGTTTTTACTGGAAATGTACCAAAAGATGTATGTGTTATTGACGGGAAATGTATCAAAAAGGTGCATGATTTATTTTGGACAAACACATTATAGCAGGATGTTTAGATTTAGGCGAAATATCTTAAGCGCGGTAAGGTTTATTCAGGATCATGTACAGTAGGGTCTGCTCACATGTATTGCTTAAGTTGATAACGGTGTAAAACGCAGCCGTTAATGGCCAACTAGACAGTTCCAATGTAACTTGTAATCTCTTCGACATCATGGGCTTGTGGGCCACAGTCGAATATCCGACGTAGGGCTGCAGTCCCTCCAGACTGCCTATGGGCCACAGTCGAATATCCGACGTAGGGCTGCAGTCCCACCAGACTGCCTAGGGGCCACAGGAGAATATCCGACGTAGGGCTGCAGTTCCTCCAGACTGCCTATGGGCCACAGGCGAATATCCAACGTAGGGCTGCAGTCTCTCCAGACTACGGTGCCTGGCTTTGAGCTGACCTGGTTATTGCGATGAGATTACTCTTCAGAGTAGCACGGTGGACGATGAGAAAGGGGGATGGGTGTGGCTCAACACCCCATTAAAGCACGAATCCTTCGTGCTCACTTACTGGTCCCAGTGGTAAATAGACTGGCCATTGTGCCCTGGACCAGGATATGGCGTCGATGGGCCATTGGAAGTCCGTTCAGTGGCGATTAAATTTCCGTGTCCGGACTCAGGTTTAATTGCACCAAATGGCCGGCATCGCCAAAGGTCACCGATTTCCGCCTCCGGCACGGCGTCGACCCGCCACTCGGCCTGGGCGGGAGTGGTGCCTGGCGGAGGCGCCCGACCTACATATATACCTATGGCGGTTCCTGCTGCGTGATGGGCGCCGGGCCGACGGATGGTGACTTTGGCACGATTCACGTCAGGGGCCCCCTCCGCCGATGGTGACTTCCTGTTCGGCGGATGCCCGGCCCCGACCACGTGTGACTCAACGACAACGCAGCGGCACCTGCCACCTGTCCATTGCCGACCACGTGACACGTGTGACGCATTAGCCGTCGGCAACGGAAAGCGCCTCCCCGTCCCATACCACCCCACCTTTACCTGGTCTCCATCTGGCGGAAACTTCCTTGGTCTCCACCTGGTCTCCATCTGGTGGAGACTTCCCCGCCTCCACCTGTCCTCCATATGATGGAGACTTCCCCTCCACCTGGTCTCCATCTGGTGGAGGTGTGTTGAGGCAGCCCACACTTCTGAGGTGTGTGCGTTCTGAGGTGTGCGCGACAGCGGGCGATCAATGTCACCACCTGTTACCAAATTTTACTAAACTTACAAAAAGTCACTAAATTACGAAATCCAAGTTCCATGTGTTGAACAGCGAGCATCTGGTATCTGGGTCGCGTGGGGACCGGAAAGGAAGCGCTGTTTCGACGCTGCTACTACTCAATAGTACGCATATCACACGGGAAGTTCTGTTGATCCATCTACCTCAGCTGGAGGAGCGACCTGCCGAACGGCATCGCTCTGGACACAGTGAACATTGGCATTTGTGTGCTCTGGACACATTGAACATTGCAATGTGTGGATTAGCAAAGCTAGACTTGTGCCATTGCCGCGTGCACCAGTACATTACCCTGCTTTGTTCAAGCAGACTTGCATCTGTCCGGCTACCCTGAGACGTTGAACCCAGTCGGCTGCCAGTGTCGCCAAAGACTGACATATTCCTCAATAAATTGGGCATGCAACGTAGGAAAATCCGGATTGAGATATGTGTAACGTCGGTGTGCAGTCACATTCAGCATCTAAGTATCTCGTTTACGTCTCTTCGATGTGAAATTATTAATGCAAATAGGCTGGAGTAGCTCGAGGGGGCAGATGGGACTGTCGGCTGGCTGCCGAACTCCGCGTCGTCAGTATATCAGGCTGCCTGGTGGCGGTCGGTGAAGTTTTCTCGGAGTCAAGTGAGTCACCAGCTCATCACCATTTGTTTCGCGGACATGGATGCGACCGCTCGACGACTTTCCACTGCCAGCCAAGTGCACACTCTGGTGCAGGATGTGATGTCGATTTGTTTCAGCTCGAAACATGTTGTCCATCCAACAGGAAAGGTGTTGGCAGGAATGTGAAGCAACACCGCCAGTGTAAGGATTAACCTTGAGCGGCGAAGATGTACACACAATGCCGTGTTTCCTGGGAGCCCAAATGGCACGCGATGTCTCAGCAGCAGGTACCGAGTGATCCAACTCGGTACCTGCTGCGCTTCACGTGGGCCGGCCCGGTCACGTGACTGACCAGACGAGACGAGACGAGCGCCGCCGGGTCGGGTCAGTGCGGCGCACCTGCCGCCGACAATAACGGCCACCGGCCGTGGCGGCGCCGCCGACGCCCGCGGCTATTTATAGCCGCAGGCGTGCCGCTTCGCTCATGCCGGCCACCACTTCTGGCTGTCTATTCTTGGCGGCGGTACGCCGTCGTCGCGACGCGAGCGAGACCGCCGTGCTCGAATAGCGCCGACGTGAACGCCACGCAGGCGAGTGACCGTGCCAGGCGTCGGCCATATCCGCCGGAATTAGCGCAAAATGATCCACGCAGTCGGCTCGCCCCGAAGCACCAATCAATCACCACCACCGCCGTATCCTCTGGCCAGCTGGTGCCATGTCGGCTTTTAATTAACGCAATTCAGGACTGACAGGTGGAAAACCTACCGTGCGTTCATCACACTCGCAGGGGTCCCACGATGCTCTGCTGTACATCGATACGGTCGTTTTGTGCTGCGCGGCATTCGGCGACGTGCCTCGGCTCATCGAGACGGTGCTCTTGTCTTGCAGCCGATCGGATGACCGGGTGGTGCTGCAGCGGTCGGTGACGATGCCCAGCATGCCCGACCCCCTGAGGGAGGATGCCAGCGAGACGCGTCGAGTCGTCCTACTGGGCTCTCCCGGCGTGGGAAAGGCGTCCCTGTGTCACCAGTTCCAGACGTCAGAATACACCAACGGCTGCGAACAGACTATAGGTGAGGCGACAAGGTGCCCAGATATGTCCGAGAAGGGGGACCCTGGTTTGATACCTGCCAGTTATAATTTGTCATTTTCCATATTCAACCTGAAAGTATATCTTGAAAATAAAGACATGTTGCAACACGTCCGAGGCGGACCGTTCTGTGTCGTACCACTGTGTTTTGTTACGTTTACTGAGATCACACAAAGCACACACCTTCTTGGAAGGCTTCGCCGTGCTCAGGTTGTAATCAGTACAGTAATAACAACGGGTCGTGCTCGCGGGAGGCGTCGACAGGCGACACACCAATTAAGTGTGTGTGTGACGTCATTGTGACGCGAGAGATATCTCCGACCTGCGTGACGTCAGTCAGTGGGCGATGGAAACTCCCGATTTCGCTCCTTGTCGCCGGCTCTGTCGGTCGGATCTGCGCGTCAGTTTCACTCTTGCGCGTGAGTGCTGACGGCTCGTCCTCCTCCGGCAGACTACGAGGACGCTGCGCCCATCATCACCGTACGCCTGGACGACACCGAAACACGACTCGCCGTCGGAAAACGAACCACTTCTGTTCTAGATGTGAGTACGATTGTCAACTAGCATTGAGAGTCTGACTTCTGGCCCACAAAAGATTCTGTTTGTTTCGGTTCGGACAGCCAGCTGTCCGATCTAGTCCCATTTCATTGGTATTAATTCGACACACACACGCACACACACACGCGCACAAGCACACGCACACTCACACGCACACGCACACGCACACGCACACGCACACACACACACACACACACACACACACACACACACACACACACACACACACACACACACACACACACACACACACACACACACATACATACATACACACACACATATCTATATAATGGTAATACATGAACATATTTACAGGGTTGGACCAGGTAGCAGACGTCACCACATGCTCTGATCCCTGCCATCCCCTCCCCAGATGCCGGACGAGGCGGCGGTGAAAAGCCACGACGCGCTGGTCGTCGTATACAGCGTGATCGACACGGCGTCGTTCGCGACGGCGCGTGGTTTGTGTCACGTGATCTCCAGCCTGACGGTGCGTCGTCCCGTCATCCTCGTCGCCAACAAGTGCGACCTGGTCCGACTGCGCAAGGTCACCGCCAAAGGTCAGTCGACAACGCTCTCGATAGCCAGTCGTTGCCGCTCCAGTGACATGCTGCAGCGATGGTGCTTATGTTACTTGATCACGTGTAATATGAGCGCACGTGCATTAGTTCATCCGGGTCCGAAATATTTGAACTGGCTGGAATTGTGGAATGCAATTTCAACCTATTCACTGGCTTAAACTGAGACGCATCCTCTCCTTTTCAGACGGTAGGTCTCTGGCTGTCCAGTTCGACTACAAGTATATCGAAACTTCGGTGGTCATCAACTCCAACGTTGACGAGCTGTTGGCGGGCATCGCCGCTCAGATCCGCTTCTACCGTCAGTTCGACAGCCCCGACAGCGCCGAACAGGTGGCTAGCGTTGCTCGCCTTCAGCAGCGCAGGGCAAAGCGCATCAAGTCGCGCACTCTGCCGTCCACGGTGGTGAAGGAGCTGCTGCAGCGGGTCATCGGCCACAAGGAGTCCAAGTCCTGCGACAATCTCCTAATCGTCTAGGCGAACTGCGCCTGCCCGGCGGCAACAGGGTCGGCGGACACTTGCGACTCGATCCACGCCTGCAGAACACCTGCCACCCGAGTTGTTGCTGTTGTTGATCGCATTTTGTACACATGTTCGCTTGCCCATAAGTTGATGGTGTTGTCTCATGCAGTGTGTCTCGTTGCCGACTGTAAGTGTATGCTGTAGATGTGTGACGAACAGTTGTGTTTTGAAGCGGACGTGGCGGGGTTGCCCGACGCACTAATGTTATGTTATCTATTTAAATGCATTTGCGAATGTATTTTCAGTATGTCCAGGGCTAGACCATCTGAGTGTTGTACTTGGCCGGTGAAGATCAAATGCATAATAAAATTGTGATGTGAAGGTTGACGAACGAGCCCTATGACTTGCGGCGATCTGGCCTGGCAATGGTGAAGCTCATCGCGCTCTCAGCTGAACACGGGGACGCCTCGGTGCTGTGCTGGATCCCATGGACACGATGACATCGTGTCGAGGTAGTGACAAACGGGGAGGTCAACACACCGGAGCATGGGCCACCGCCCACACTCCCGTGAGAATAGGACTGAGAAGGGCGCCTGTTTCCATTGAACCGGAATCAATTTTGGCTTGAGCCCTGTGTGCACCAAATGGAAAGAAGAACTTAGCATTGCATCCCCCCTCAATGCGACGCAGATGACGTGTCTCGGTCCCAAACAGCATTTGTATGGCATCTTAGAGAATATCGACTATGACTACTACTTGTAAATAGATGGACAAGTACACAGTACCGCAGGCACCTAAACGCAGAGCGTGGGCTGGCACCATCTAACATCTCCCCGGCGGCAGCACTACATGTGCTCCACAGGCCCAACAGGGTAATATTGCCAACATATGATCCAGTAATTTCCTGAGCATTCTAAATCCTGGGCATATATTATAATTGTGATGAAGAACCATCATACACTTAAACGCATGGTCGTAAAAGTAATTAAAAGCAAGTATAAGTTGAGTGAACGAAGAAGGACTTGAAACGTGTCAACAACAACAAAGAGGTATTCCTAAGTATCAAGACCACGGTGTTCTGTTCGGGTTAGCTAGCTTATTGGGAGGGAGTATGTTTTTAGGCGTGCCGGACCATAAAGATCATTTGCGCCGCCTTTAAAGGAACACGTTACATGTCTATCTATAAAAGCGACTGTTGCGATCAAGGTGCAGGCAAGTGGACATTTACGTTGAGGGAATTTTGCGTTGTACTTTGTGTGAAGTTTTTGGGTGCTAAAGGCGGGACTGGATTGGGGACGTCGCCCTGATGTCTAAGTGGTTTTTATTTTATTTTACTCCTCCATAAAATAATTTGTAGTTTGGGTGGGGTTGAGATCTTTTGAGAGTGGCAAGTTGATTTTGCCAGGGCTTTAGCCCACTCTTATCGAAGAGCACCGAGGGATTTTTACCGTGCGGACAAGGAGTCAATTGTCCACACCGCCTCTCACGCCGGCTGCCGCGTGTTAGTTGTTAGTACCTGGTCAGTCTAAGAATGCCGTGCAGGGTTGTCAGTTGGGTTAGTACGGTGTTTGGCAATTCGGCTCTTCTACGTCTGCTGTTCCTCTGGGCAGCCGAGGAAGCTAGCTTATTTATATATATATATATATATATATATATATATATATATATATATATATATAATCATAGCGTAGAATGTAGGATAACAGATGGGCTTCAGTGTGAACACAAAGCGACAACAGTAATCTCACCGTGAGAGGTGGAAAGTTATTTTCTTTACGTGACAAGGAGCAGGACTGGTATGCGCATTAAAAAATATCGGGTCATTTGTCTACTTGTGAAGGATTAGTAGTTGATCCGCATATCATCACATCGCATCGCACAAACCGGATCGCAAGTGAATTATGTTCAGCAGCCATGCACGACGCCCCACGTGGATGACATGAAGCGATCACGTTTTGGATATACGATTGCTTCCCTGTAACATGCATTCCTGCACGAGCGCATGGAGGCGCCGTACCTGGCGATAAATCTGCGCCTGTATGGCCAGCGCCAGGTAGCGACCGCAGCAGTCCGGCCTGACGTCAAACGTACTCGGCTCGGCCGTCATTCGCATCATTGGCGGCAGGTGGCAGCACTGGAGCCGCGCCGGCGGACCACCACGGGCGCAGCCCGCTCTGGGAACCCGGCTGGCAGCGTGGTCGACACGAGCACGCCGACTCTGCACGTCTGGTGGGCGATCAGTGCAATCGCCCCAAGCTGGTCTCGCGTTGCACGTGGCACGCCTTCTCGGTAGCTGTACCCTCAGGATAGCCAAGGAATTATTTTTGGGAAATATAAAGCGAGGCTTGATCCTGACAAGGGACAAGATGCGGAACGAAAACTGGTACTTCGAGGGATGAATACATGGTGTAAGATAAACAGGTCGATACACTTACATCACTTGACACCGATTTTGTTTGATCGTCCAAAGTAAATCCAGCAAACCTTTCAATTCACCTGCGTAGTTGAAATATTTCGAAGAAGGCGTGCCTCTGGGAAGGCGTGCCCCTGGCTGCCACCCAACTCTGGATACCACATTGGCTGCCATCCACCCCATAATTTCAATTTGCAGCATGGAACCGACGAGTGGCTCCCAATCGATGATGGCCCTGTCATTGCCTCCATGTTTTGGGACCCTGCACCCAGCGATTTTCAGAAATTGATGGCCCTGCTTGGCGTCAGTCGCCGAGGCCCTGCGTGTTGTCAATCACCAACCGCCGAGCGGCTGCCAGCTGATTGGCCAGATGCGACACCGGCTGGAGCAGGCGGGCGGGCGGCTGGCGCAGGCGGGCGGACGGCTGGAGCAGGCGGGCGGGCGGCTGGATCAGGCGGGCGGGCGGCTGGCGCAGGCGGGCGGACGGCTGGAGCAGGCAGGCGACCGCGCCAACCAACGCCACACTGTGATCCCAAACAGCGGCGATTCCCGCGAGTGGCTGGCGTCAGCGCCAGACTCCACTCATAAAACAAACACACACGCTTCAAAGGTGGCCTTCCTGTGTTTGCGCTCGACAGCACCTGTCCGGCTTTCCTCTCGTCTGGAGGCCGAGTCTGGGTCTGGGATCGCCGGCGCGTCACGGGCTGGGGCAGAGGGGGGGGGGGGCGACTGTCTGCATTCTCCGGCTAACATCCACGTGAGGCCGAACGTCACATTCACCCAGAGACAAGACACATGCGTCACATCATGTCAAGACACAGGCATAACATCAGGACAAGACACAGACATGACATGCAGACAAGATACAGACATCCCATGGAGACAAGACACAGGTATGACATCAAGGCACGACACAGGCATGACATCAAGACAAGACACATGCGTGACATCAAGACAAGATACAGGTATGGCATCAAATCAAGACACATACTTAACATCAAGAGAAGGCACAGGCATGACATGAATACGAGATACAGGCATGATATGAAGACAAGACACAGGCATGCCATGAACACATGACACATACATTACATGAATACAAAACACAGGCATGACATGAAGACACAGACATGACTTCTGACCAATTTGCGGGAGCATCGGTCTTGCGTCAGAACCTTAGTATTACAGCTAGTGTCACCTAGCGACACCTAGCGACACAAATCAGCAACAACGTTCCGAGCGAATTTTAAGCAGCTGTGATGTCAAATAGGAATTGGCGTTTCTCGATGACTCCTATAGAGGCAATAGATTGTATTCCTGCTTAAGTATATTCATTGTTGAGCGTAATATGGTAGCCAATGTCACCACATGGTCAGCGGTGCCAATTAGTGTTCTACAGGAGTGTGAGAGTAAGGGAGCAGAGGACCAGGGCCTAGCTGTCCTCGAAGATACTAAGAACATAGACTCGAGCCGGGACCCAGTACTTTTGATCATGACTGGAGATACCAGGTGGATCGGGGTTTCTCCTGACTCCCTACCCCACTACCACCTTAGCTTGGTGCTCTGCTGGTAATTTGTAATACTCCGCATTAAATCCGAAAATCTGGCCTGAAATAATAAGTACTTGGAGCTCCCTGACTCGGTGAGAGATCGCCAGCCTTGCATTTGAATAAGTTTGAAGACTAAATTGCATGAGTACAATATGATAATTCGCATACCTTAGGACGCCAGTGTCCTGCCATTGTGTCTTGCAGCCATATAAATGTGCTAGATCAACGTAGGCTGGAATAAATGGATGAAAAATGGACCTATACTTGTCTTTAATTAATTATGCTTATTACCCCGCCAGATGCTTCGGGAATTATTCATATATTGTTCAAATTGAGTAGTGCTGATGACGCAAGCATATGTCCTTCCATTTTTTAACGTTCAAGCCTATTTCCGACAGATTGTTGAGAACATGATTTATCGCAGTGATACTCTTTTCTACGTCAAGGCATCATCCAGAAAAGCAAGAGGCCATTAAATTCCGCATCATTTTCCACCATCCATATAAAGTGAACCAACCTCGCTCCAAAACGGCGTCAATATTGACGTCCAAATGCGCAAACAATATTGCATTTCAAAGGAAGTTGTGGCGTGGTAATCACAGAGGTTGCCACATGTTTTGGATTGGAGGCAGATGAGGAGGAAAAGGATGACCATAAGGATTTTAGGCTGGCTCTCCCTATGCAACGTCATTGGCGTAATTAACATTTCACCAAGTTTGGGCGAGACGAGTCTCTTCCCCCAGAGTGGCATCGCCCAACACGACATAGATTTGAATCACGACGAGCTTTGAAGTATGAAACCTATAGATGTTTGGGGATTAGCATATATATTACCAAATTGGCCTGGCATCGACATCAATTTGATTATATTTACAATCATCTATTGATTTACAGTCTACTGGTAGTAAACATATAGGAAACCTAAGGAAGCTTCAATAGCTTGATGCGCTAGCCAGCTTTCGACGTTAGGGTTTATATGCAACAGGTTGTAACCAACTTCGGAGGATCGTAGGAGAATCTAAGCCATTTTAAGCTAGCAAATTTTATCGTTGCAACGGTCGAATTAACGGTCAAATCGCGACCTGTGAAACGACCACACGTTGGTCGGGTCACCGCATGTCAATTAGTAGGCAACGCACTTTGGTCCTGGACATTATTGTGTCGAGAAAAACAAATGTTCATGTCATGGCAAGTAAGCAATATAGGCAACATAAGCAATTTTTCAACAAAAAAGTTGAGTCCTCATCAACTCCACCCAGGCCACACAGCCACAGCGTGAGCTTCATAACGCCAAATGTCCAGATCAGCAGCGAAGCCAGTTGGTATTGTTTCGGCGATGCACATCGGCAGCACCGGGCATGTCCTGCACATCCTCGCATTGTGTCCCGCGGGCAGGGTGCGGCCTTTTTTGTTTCCAAACCGGAATGTAAATTATAATTTCTAAGCCAAATTTCACCTACATTGAAACATTTCGATCATATTAACTCCTCGTAATTTTGATTCAAATATCATTATGAGGAACCAGGGACCAATTTCCGCGAGAAAGAGTTGAGATTTACGTTTCCAAGTTCGGGATGCGCATGCATTCTTACACATTTTAACGTTTCGTGGGCGTTCGCCTTATGGTCGTCGCACCTGTTTGTGGTAACTCGGACTGTCGTGACTAATCACCAGCACGCCCACAAACAACACCTGGCAACCATTTCGGCCCTTCAGACAGACATAGCCACAGATTTGAACTGGCCTTCTGCAGCCTGATTGATGCTTGAGCCGCCACGGAGCACGCGGGTGACACTGGCAGCGCGTGCATGAGCCTCACCATCCCCATCTGTGATGGGGCGGGAGCCAGCCACCTGTGCTCGCCTCCATACATGTCACAGCGGCTCCACGAGTCCCAGCACACGTCTGTGGAGGGCCAGTAGCCGGCCACGTGTGTGATCTCCCTACACGTCGCAGCGGCTCCACGAGCCCCACCGTACGTCTGGGGAGGGGAGGGACCCGGCCACGTGTGTGATCGCCTCCCTACACGTCACAGCGGCTCCATGAGCCCCACTGTACGTCTGTGGAGGGGAGGGACCCGGCCACGTGTGTGATCGCCTCCCTACACGTCACAGCGGCTCCAAGTCAGCCCGTCGACCTCCCAGGCCGATCGACATCCTGGTCGAGCGCGGCCCGTAACGGCACTACACTCTTGATGTTGGCGTCGGTCGGCGACCTGCCAAGAGCCGCTATTTGCAGCTTCTCAAGACCCCCCCTCTGTCCCGGATCGGAAGGTCGGCCGCTTCCCACGCCCAGAGGTGAAGGGTCGCTGTGAATGGATCAGATGAGCTGCAATAGCCGCCGGCACATATTGGTGAAGTGCTATCGACCCGGCAAGTGCCACGTCATTTGCTCGTCAGGAGCCGCCTGTCCGAAGCGGGGCTTCCCCGTGTGGCTGTGTCGGCGCACAGAATAATGCATGTAGCTGATGGGTAAAGTGGAAGAATGACTCAGCATTTTGGATCAGAATAATGCACGGACTGGAAAACCCAAACACGTGCAGTATGCACTGCGCATCAAAATGGCGCATAATGTCGCGCCAGCGCCGTTCACAGGAATGCATCTTGTCTGATGCAGATACACCACTCACAGCAGAGACGTGAACACCACTCAAATAACTTAGCAGGCACACCAATCACAGCGAATCACAGCGGGGACACCATTCACAGCAGACATATCACTCGCAGTAGGGACACCACTCACAGAAGGGACACCACTCACAGCAGGGACACCACTCACAGCAGGGACACCACTCACAGCAGGGACACCACTCACAGCAGGGACACCACTCACAGCGGGGACACTACTCACAGCAGGCACACCATTCACAGCGGGGACACCATTCACACCAGGCACACCACTCACAGCAGGCACACGACTTACAGCGAGGACGTGGATACCACTCACAACAAGAACATCACTCGCAGCAGGGATGCTACAGGCGATATCGGGGCACTTTTGTCTCGGTGCACGACCTACCACTGGGTGGTCTCATGGCTCTGCCACGGGCAGTGGGCCCCATGTACCACACCCCCTCACCGTCCGACGGCCAGTCTCAGCTAACACTGTGCCGCCGGTAGGCTGACCCCCGGCGAGACGTAGTCTGCCCGTGGAGGAGGTCGACAGCCAGACGTGGTCCGAGCCTGCAGCTGTAGTCCAGCCGGACCTGTCCATCAGGCTGGGTTACGGCTGCTGCGCACCAGCGGTAGGTGAGGTGCTAGTCCTGATCAGTGACCAAGGATCCAGTAGTCTGCGGATGGTCGGCCACGTCACCGCCAGGCAGCTCCAGCATACGTGGGCACACATTCCGGACCACAGTCCGCCTGTAGCCGCACACAGTCCCGACCACACTCCGCCTGTAGCCGCACACAGTCCGGACCACAGTCTGCCTGTAGCTGCACACAGTCCCGACCACAGTCCGCCTGTAGCCGCACACAGTCCGGACCACAGTCCGCCTGTAGCCGCACACAGTCCCGACCACAGTCCGCCTGTAGCCGCACACAGTCCGGACCACAGTCCGCCTGTAGCCGCACACAGTCCGGACCACAGTCCGCCTGTAGCCGCACACAGTCCCGACCACAGTCTGCCTGTAGCCGCACACAGTCCGGACCACAGTCCGCCTGTAGCCGCGCACAGTCCCGACCACAGTCCGCCTGTAGCCGCGCACAGTCCCGACCACAGTCCGCCTGTAGCCGCACACAGTCCGGACCACAGTCTGCCTGTAGCCGCACACAGTCCGGACCACAGTCCGCCTGTAGCCGCGCACAGTCCCGACCACAGTCCGCCTGTAGCCGCACACAGTCCCGGACCACAGTCCGCCTGTAGCCGCACACAGTCCCGACCACAGTCCGCCTGTAGCCGCGCACAGTCCCGACCACAGTCCGCCTGTAGCCGCACACAGTCCCGACCACAGTCCGCCTGTAGCCGCACACAGTCCCGACCACAGTCCGTCTGTAGCCGCACACAGTCCCGACCACAGTCCGCCTGTAGCCGCAGACAGTCCCGACCACAGTCCGCCTGTAGCCGCACACAGTCCCGACCACAGTCTGCCTGTAGCCGCACACAGTCCCGACCACAGTCCGCCTGTAGCCGCTGGGCCGACCCACTGGGTCAGTCGGACTGGGACTGACTACACCACTAATAGTCAGTCGGTCTGGAGGGGGGGGGTGGCATTCATAATGTTCACAGGGAACAGTGTCCACAGCTCACAGTGTCGAGTCTGACAGCCTACCTGGGTCAGTTCATGCCAACTCGACCGTAGGGGAAGGGGGAATTTAACCCGTCCCGTCTCAGGGTTTTCAACCGCCCCCTCAGGTTTTTCACAGATAGTTGACGAACGGCGCACGGCAGCGCGCCAACATTTGGCATACCTTTTCCCACATCAATTTGGCATGCGGTGTTAAAACATTTTAAGTCAGGTCATCTATGGTCAACGAGTTAGTCAAGGTCAAGTGAGGTCACCTCCAAAAATGTTCAACCAGTCGTAACGTTTTAACGGATACAGATATTTTCATGAAATGTTCAGCGTTTTGCTTATCTTTGGGGATGCAACAAAATGTATGCGAGGAATTTTTCACTTTTTTCCCGTTCTTGACTACATATAAATTTTGCATATTTGCCTATTGCAGTTCAAATCGAAGATTCTAGCTAAAGCAAGCATATGAGGAAAGTTGAATTCCAACAACGTTTCTCGGTCTGCTCTACCCATTAAAAAAGGAAAATTAAAGACAACTTGAAAACTCACCTTTTTTTAGGGGGGGGGCCAAAAATTGTATGGCCATGGTCGATTTTGCTGTCATTTTCTGGTTCCAAATATTTGTTCTTCAAATTTCCCCAAAAATGAATTCCTCATAGCCAAAAACATAAGGTAAGTCGTGAAAAGTCGTGAAAATCTAGCTCACCTAGTGACGACACTTTTGGGTAATTTTTGTTTGGGGGGGGGGGGTGGATCCGGACCCTACTCGTCGAGCGCTTTCCTATGACATCTCTCGTTTCCGTGCGACGCTTGGTTTGGATTTTAGAGGGGGGTTACTATCCCCCCCGAGAAGGGGTGTGAGGATTTGACAGGAAAGACGGCGAGGGTTAATTCCGCACCCACAAATTTTGCTTCTATTTTGTACTTGGTGATATCTTGGGCCACGTACACGACTGTGAGAGTTGTAGATCACTCTGAACATTAGCTTGTCCTGTATGATGCCGTAAATATATGATTTCAAACTGATTTGTGTAAGTCGCATATCTCTGGATTGGAGAAATATTTCCTTGGTTGGATAAATGCTACGGGCTCACAAAATACGATACTGGAGCATAAATGCAACAATACATTCTTTAATGGATTTTCAGAACCATTTTTCGAACAAAATGTATCAAATTTCGATTTGTAAAGGATACCCCCCTCGTTTTTGCTCCATAATTTATTTTCGAGTTATGCGCTCTATTTTACCCTGGTATCATTCATAAATTATTCATTGGGACCTGAAATCGAACAGTGCAAAAAATCCGCAAACTTGACCGGGTGCGCGGCGCGCGGCGGCGGTCGGGAGGAGGTGCCCGGGCGGTCGGGAGGAGGTGCCCGGACGGTCGGGAGGAGGTGCCCGGGCGGTCGGGAGGAGGTGCCCGGACGGTCGGGAGGAGGTGCCCGGGCGGTCGGGAGGAGGTGCCCGGGCGGTCGGGAGGAGGTGCCCGGGCGGTCGGGAGGAGGTGCCCGGGCGGTCGGGAGGAGGTGCCCGGGCGGTCGGGAGGAGGTGCCCGGGCGGTCGAGAGGAGGTGTCCCGGAGGTCGAGAGGAGGTGCCCGGACGGTCGGGAGAGGTGCCCGGGCTGTCGAGAGGAGGTGTCCCGGCGGTCGGGATGAGGTGCCCGGGCGGTCGGGAGGAGGTGTCCCGGCGGTCGAGAGGAGGTGTCCCGGCGGTCGGGAGGAGGTGCCCGGGCGGTCGGGAGGAGGTGCCCGGGTGGTCGGGATGAGGTGCACGGGCGGTCGGGATGAGGTGCCCGGAAGGTCGGGAGGTGTTCGGGCTCTCGGGATGAGGTGCCCGGGCGGTCGGGAGGAGGTGCCCGGACGGTCGGGAGGAGGTGCCCGGACGGTCGGGAGGTGTCCGGGCTCTCGGGAGGAGGTGCCCGGGCGGTCGGGGTCAGGAGGAAGTAGTCGACTGGTGTGGCCGCCCACGTCGGAGAGACGACTCACCCCTTTAAGTTTAGGTGCCTACCATTCCACAAGGGATCCTGAGAGCTGGAACAGTCGAATTAAGCTTTCCACAATAAAACATGGGCATTGGCATTTGTTTGATACACTTCAACATCATTAAATCATACTATACAGTCACATACTTTCTCTCGCATTTTCAGCTTGGAAAGGAGCCTTCTTGAACGACAAAGCATGGTAGGATATTGCATGACGTGCTACTCGAGGTTTTGTAAATCGCTACGCTCAAGGATCTCGGCCTGAACGAGTAGTAGCTCCTTGCACCTTTCATCGTTCTGACAGCCGAAGAGAAGCGTTTCATGAATGTGGCGCCCGTTCGTTCGATATCGCTTTGCTTCATGTAAGTTAATTCGATTCCTGTGGGAAAAAGTAGCATATTTTATACCAAACTGTTCACTGGTTCACTGGTGGCCTGTTAAAGCCTGTTCACTGGTGGCAAGGATAGCAATTTCGACACTTTCGGAGGACCAATTGACCATCCGCGTCCCAATGCTGCTTCAATGCATCATGTAGTTATGTCGTTGACTGTAAATATTGTAATGACAATGCACTTTGCCACCACCCAACTCCATCGTCGCTCCCTCTGAGAAGGTTCACTATCTAGTGTTTTTCATCAGCGATTATATTGCATTAATTTTGTAAACACATTTACCATTCATCAAGGAATATGTTTCCATCTACAGCTCCTATAATATTGAGAAATGCAGTAAATGCACCAAGTGATACGGCAATTTCAGGAAAGAATGTGACTGGAGCATCGCTCATGGTTTCGATTACATCAACAATAAATTGTAACCCTAGCCTTATGCTTATGTATCATCGATACGCATTCGTGGCTCCATAAAACAATACGCCAAGTTAGTCATTAAAATGCTTGCTTGATCCACAGCACGTGTAGTCACTCAGGATTGACGTCGAGCAGAGCTCAAACGGTCTGTAGTGTAAACATTTGGTTCGATTCGGGCGGCTGCAGACTGGCGCGCGCACTTACTCACTTGACTGTGTTGCCAGTGCTGTCGCAAGGTCCTTTACCGTTACAGATCGCGAAGAAGTCCCACTCGCAATACAAGCTGAAGTCTTCTTTATGAAGACGTATATTTCTGATCCACCTTCGTTTTGTATTGGACCGGACTTCCGACTCTGAGATAGTGCACCTTTCTATTGAAGCTTCGACAGTGATCACGCTTTACCTCGGTCTGAAAGATGAGCACACGCTGAGTCTACGGTATGTTGGGTGTGCTGGCGCTAATATCACAGCAACTTTTGGTAGCAGCCACGTCATCGGAAACTCGGATATACACGACAAATGGGTGAGAGCCATCAGCAATAATATAAAAGCATCGGTTCTGGTAGGACGTCATACATGTACGTCCTGTCATACGTCTGTACAGTGACGTCATACGTCACCATACAGGATAAATTGCTGGTCGGAGAGACACACCACTAACAATAGCATGTTCAGGAACAAAATAACCCCCAGACAGAAGGTAAAGAAAGCCTGTGGCGGTGCGGTGTTATCGATAGGCTGAGATGGCGTGGGCGGTCATAAAATACGACGCAACACATACGCCACAGGCATCCCCTCTTGGAACATGAAAAACATCCGGCGGTTCGGTATGTTTTGCAGCGTGGGAGTTCTGGTATTGCGTGTTGACCTTTCGCGATTAGCTACGCACAAAGCCGGGAGCGGTGCGTTCGTTCACTAATTAGAATCCGGTCGGTGGTCGGGAGCCCGGCCGCCGTATTTCGGCTCGCAGCGGCTCGGCGGTCGGGAGCCGTATCTCGGCTCGCAGCGGCTCGGCGGTCGGGAGCCGTATCTCGGCTCGCAGCGGCTCGGCGGTCGGGACCGTATCTCGGCCCATATTTCGCGGTGGGCCCCTCGCAGCGGCTCGGCGGTCGGGAGCCGTATCTCGGCTCGCAGCGGCTCGGCGGTCGGGAGCCGTATGCAGGCTCGGCGGTCGGGAGCCGTATCTCGGCTCGAGCGGCTCGGCGGTCGGGAGCCGTATCTCGGCTCGCAGCGGCTCGGCGGTCGGGAGCCGTATCTCGGCTCGCAGCGGCTCAGCGGTCGGGAGCCGTATCTCGGCTCGCAGCGGCTCGGCGGTCGGCCGCCGGATCTCGGCTCGCAGCGGCTCGGCGGTCGGGAGCCGTATCTCGGCTCGCAGCGGCTCGGCGGTCGGGAGCCGTATCTCGGCTCGCAGCGGCTCGGCGGTCGGGAGCCGTATCTCGGCTCGCAGCGGCTCGGCGGTCGGGAGCCGTATCTCGGCTCGCAGCGGCTCGGCGGTCGGGAGCCGTATCTCGGCTCGCAGCGGCTCGGCGGTCGGGAGCCGTATCTCGGCTCGCAGCGGCTCGGCGGTCGGGAGCCGTATCTCGGCTCGCAGCGGCTCGGCGGTCGGGAGCCGTATCTCGGCTCGCAGCTGATCGGCGGTCGAGCGTGCGTAAGCAGCCCCACTGATTGGCTGCTGGATACACAACATCCCTGTACATATATACTGGGTACAGCACATTTGATGCATTCTGTCGACACCATGCAAATTACCTGGATGTCAGCTGAGACGAACTCAGTAAAGAAAAGCAAAGCGAAGAAGTATCTGCATGGGGATGAAGTCACTACACAATGCTACCACAAATAGTTCCTGCGCCTTCCGTCTACTGCTGATTTCCAGTGGTAGATCCAGACGGCAAACGGGCGTGCCAATTCCCTTGGGGAATAGCGCACTTATTCGTTCTTCAAAAATAAACGTGTAGGCTCAATAACAAGCAGCCGAAATTCAAACGATCTTTTTCAGGTTCTGATATGTTATTCTTAGAAAAAGCTCTACAGCACTCGAGGTATTGAAATGAAATTGTCTCGGAAGCTGCCAGGAATAGAGGCAGAAAGGGCTCCGGGCGGAAAGAGTCACTTGAAACAGGGCTCGGGAAGGATGAAGGTCGGCCGGCGAGAAGAGCCAGAAATGGCCGGATCCTGGGGCTGAAAGGAGCAGAAAGGAGCAGAAAAGAGTCCCGGGGCAGCCAGGGCTTCCAAGTGAATAGAAATCACCGCGAGCACTATCTAATTGCATGAAAAAAAATGGTGGCAAACGTTTTGGTGAGTTGCTCACCGATCTGGAGTCCTCGGGTCCCAGGAATGGTAAATACAACAGCTGAAGAAGGGAAATATCACCCCGCGGCGTATCACGATAAATGGTGGCTCTAACGTCAGAAATGCCAAGCATTTGTTGCCGGTTACGGCCTAGTACTTTAATCCCTAGATCCGCCTGTGAAGAAACCAAAAACTGTGGCCGGTGATGACTTTTCACGAGCGCTCAGGGAATCCCTGAATGCTGAGATGTTGGTTCAAATCGACACAACATTGACACTTTACTGGAGAACAGACCAAGTAATCAAAGTGATAACTGAGAGCCTTAGCACCTTCTGAGAAGAATGATGTGATGAATGCACATACACACACACACACACACATGTATATATATATATATGTGTGTGTGTGTGTGTGTGTGTGTGTGTGTGTATGCATGTCTTCAAAATGACGCTTTAACTTCTCATTTGAATGTCAGGAACGACTTATCCTTGAGTGGAATTGGAGTGGAATTTTGTTTAGCATAGCTTCAATATTGAAAGCATCCAAGATCAAAAGGTTGTCATTTCTACCCTGTATGGCGGAGATTAATCCCGGAGTCACGGGAACCTCTAACAACTGAGGTTTCATCGAAAACACAAGGTGGGTATAGTGTGCGGCAATTAGGCTCGTGACGAGCCCAGTGATTAAGGGCAGAACCAGTTGGAGAGACTTCCCAAAGAGATAGGTAGCTACGCTCCTGCTATCTACCTTTCACGACCCTAAGTTTGGAGATGGTATTGGCGAGTCGACCGAGAGGACTCGTCGCCCACAATCTTGCTGACAAACGAACATTAGGCGCTGCGTGGGAAGAAACAATGTAGGCATCCTTTCGTAGCAACCCCCTCACCTCGGCATGGTTATTCGTCCTTTTGCCTTGTTATGTAATACATTGTCTTCAGAGGTGCAGCCAAATGACCCCCCTTAACAACCAGAAATGAACAAAATGAAATTTTGTTTGACATCACCACTGAAAACCACGAATTGTCCGAGCGCTTCGTGCACGTAAAGCCTTCTCTGTTTCATGCAATCTTTTCAGTCAGATCCCATTCTGAAAATTCTGGCTGCATCACTGACTGACTGTCTTTCCTATCTATATCAGTTGGTGAGCAGCCATTCCGTAGAATAGTTTCAAGGCCGACGCCAGAGCGCGCATACCCAATCGATCCCATCAGCTATGGCACCTATGCTACGCCATGCGAACGATGTTAACTCGGATTCATGCCAGTAATTGGCTTGTGCTAATAATCTCGTTGGCCATCACAGTTCTTCGCAGCAATTAATTAGCTTGCTCCCATATTTCACCTTGCTTAGCATGGTTTTTAGTCTGCATTGCCTTCGAACATAAACTATTTTTAGGGGATAATTAACCGAAGGTCAGTCGAAAATCAGCCGAATACGGATTAAAAGCATTGAGCAACAAGTTATGCGGTCTTCGAGCTTCTCGATCAATTCAGGCGTGCTGTTTTAGCTTCAAATTCGATGTTTATCCCTGGTAATCACATTCTTGTTGCATCTGTTGCATCCCTAATTGACACATTTATGTTCCATATGTTGCATCCTTAAGTACCACATTTTAATTACATGTGTTGCATCCTCAATGACCGCATCTCCATTGCATCTGTTGCATCCCTATGTACCACATTTTTGTTGCTGTGTGTTGCATCACTCGGTGTTGCGTCTGTTCTGCAGCGTGACTTGCACTGTGCAGTTGAAAGCCGTAACACATTATGCATCCGGCAGCACAAACAATTTCTTTCAATTGAACAAACATGCATTCTGTCTACATGGTGACCATTAGCAAGAGCATGGGTGCATAAGGTCTGCCAGATGGGATCCTGTGTGATATATTAGGGCACAGGCAGCATTCTGCCATCAGCAGTCTCGGGCGGAATCGCATAAAAGATAGTGTTAAAAGGCACATAAGCCGGTCATGGATGAATGCTCTGAATAGGCTTAAGCAGTAAGGTGACAAGCCGCCCACATATACTTGTATTGGGCAAAGGCTTCGACATTGTCCATCTCTTAATAAATATGCTTGCAGCTGTGCAGGAATCAGTGCACGTACGAGTGCTCTCCACCAGCCATTGTCAATCATTATCCACCAGCCATTGTCAATCATTATCCACCAGCCATTGGCAATCATTATCCACCAGCCATTGGCAATCATTATCCACCAGCCATTGGCAATCATTATCCACCAGCCATTGTCAATCATTCTCTACTTTCCGTTGCTACATTGGCTGGCGTTTCCATTGCTACATTGGCTGACGTTGTCATTGCTACATTGGCTGGTGCTACCGTTGTTACGTTGGCTGACGTTTCTGTTGCTACATTGGCTGGTGATGTCTTTGTTACATTGGCTGGCATTGCCGTTCTTACATTGACTGACGTTGCTATTGTTACACAGGCTGGCGTTGCCGTTGCTACATTGGCTGGCGTTGCCATTGTTACATGGGCTGGCGTTGCCGTTGCTACATTGGTTGGCGCTGCCGTTGCTACATTGGCTGGCGCCGCCGTTGCTACATTGTGCTGCGTAGCTGTGTGTCGACCAACAGCGTCCCGTCTCAACCGTTGAGCTCAAGTGCGTGGTCGACACTGCACGTGTTGGCCGTAGAAGCAGAATTCGATCGGTGTCAGACCTCGCTCGTGATTACGATCTCGGAGGGGTGGGGGTGGGGGGTAGTCAGGCAGGGCAGTTTGTAGCTCTGGATACAAGTGCGATCCCAGCAAGATATGTGACGGTATAGTAGACGCGTTCTCACTTATTTCGAGCACGTCCATGGACAGAAATAGTGCATGTCTGGTCGCAACTAATTGAAGTGCTTTCATGAGCAGGATTTCCGCTGCAATCCAAGGGCTTCGCGCAGCACGCGTAACTCACTTAGACAGGATACAGACAGAATACGCGAGAAGTTGGGTTTGATGATCGATGTATGCAAACACAACCTTTTGGAATGCAAATAATCACATGGTTATTCGGGAGTAGCATGTACTGTGTCCACCACCAACCAAAGACCTACTGAGAACCACAAGCCTCCCACACGACGTTCCAAATTAAGACGTCTGGTGCATCACTGTTCCACCTACCTCACTGCTAAGATCTGACTTACAAAGGCGGGCTGAGCTCCATCTGGGATGTACATAGTTATTTGGGCTTTAGAGCGCGTCGACAACTATGGCCATATTGCGTCCATGGGATGTGCATACAATAGGCGCGACACACAGTTATCATTGAAGAATATGCTAGATTCATTATTTATTTATTAACACGCGCCCTGGAGGGGGTGGGGAGGAAATCCGCCCAGCCCTCCGGTTTTTCATAGATAACTCAAGATTTTACCGGCCGATATACGCCATTGTTTGTGTACCTGATTATAAATGACCGGCGCGTTCTTTAAAGTAAGAAAAATGAAAATCGACCGACGATTCTTCGAGTTAGGGGTCGCTTAAGTAAAAAGGTTTCTCAGATCCAGACCACAAATATCGGGGCTGATGCGCTTCCCGTATATTGGCAAAAAGGAAGCGTTCTTGGCAAAACTAGCGACTTGTTTGATGTACATACTCATGCTATATTGTATCAAAGTCATGTCAGGTTACCGAGGTCAAGTCAGGTCAAGTTTATGACTGGTTAACACACGCCCTGGATGGGGTATGGCGAAATCCGCCCATCCCTCCGATTTCTCGTGCATTACTCCATATTGCACCGGGCGATATACGCCATTGTTTTTAGTGCCTACTTTGAAATGTTTGGCTCATTGTTTAATGTAAGAAAAATAAAAATCGGCCGATAACTTTTCAAGTTAGGGGCCGTAAAATAAAAACAAATCTCAGCGCCAGACCACAAATGTCGGCGCTGATGCGCTTCTCGTATATTGGCAAAAGGGAAGTGTTCTTGACAACACTAACGACTTGTTTGATGCATTTTGTCATGGTATATAATTTAAAAGTCATGTTAGGTCGCCCAGGTCAAGTCAGGTCAAGTGCATGGCAGGCTAATAGAACCAAACTTGGTCAACTGGAATGTTGTCAAAAAAATGTTGACAACACTAACTCCCTACACATCCCGAAATCTACTGATTGCCATTGTGTGTCTAAGTGTTTCCATACTTTATTCATGTATTTCATTTCTTTCTTTGCGAAGCCGATTGTGCCGAACGGTCCAACGTAGCAGTCGGGTGGGCAGCCCGGTTCCGATAACTGGAGCAGGTAATGACCTGCTAAAGTGCTCCTATATAGGTGACCTAAGGTTAAATGGTGGGACTGGCATCTGCATTGCATCATTAGTAATGTCCAAAATATCATTAATGCCAATTTTGGAGAATTTAAACATAATCACAGCGATCCATAATATTGACAAGCCAATCCACGCAAAACCAGCATTGTTTTTCTCTTTTTGACCTAATTTGACCTTGAAGATATTGATCCAAGGTAATGAAATTTGCATACAATAGAGTTCACTATCGTGCCCACTGCCCATCCACTCTGCGAATTTCGTTGCTCTAGCCTCAGTGGGAGCCGAGATCTTAGGGGGGCGGAATCCGCCCCCCCTCCAGCGCGCGTAATTTTCCGAGGCCCTCCAGGGCGCGTGTTAATTCATCTCTTCATTCAATTATTCATGTACAGGGTCTCAAGGGGGGTCTGAATATCTGCTCGAAGCAAGTATAATAGCAGCAGTATGATACCAGAGCAGGACACAGGGGAGGGGAGGTGTGGAAGGGCGGGTGGCATGTCCTCCACATCAGTATTGATGACATGTGACATTTCGTCAATGGGCGTTGCGCGGAAAAACAACTCGATCTACAATGTCCGTGGTCCACCTTACCACGGTTTGATCATGGCGGAGCGCCAGGAATGCTAGGCCTCGAAGCGCGGCACAAACATTTGTTTGTCGCAATGCCGGGGAATCATTTTAACAGTTCACACCTCATACTATTTTGTGTTCTAAGTAAGACAGAATGATTCAGTAAACAGCACTCCATAGCTCCGTCTTTGACCTTCCATAGTCACTCCATATATTGTTCTCTATCCCTTCTGGTTGACCTTGCAAGTCATGACAGGCTAATGTCTTGGCGCAGCCGGTCGGCCTTCTTGGTCGCAGTTTTCAGGCTCGGGCTGCAACACATCTGCCATTTCGTGCTTCATTATTGAGGATAGGTAAAATGAAGACTTCATTTAACGTAGGTGACACGTACATAGGTGAAGGTGGCCGAATCCGTCAAGTTCAAATATCTGGAAATATATGATGAACTGTTCAAGATGACTTTTCGAACCTGATAACGAGTTGGGAATGGTAATCAGTGACACCACAACAAATATTTCCACTTGTTCGATACTTTTGGACGAACATAGATGCTAAAAATTGGAGGAAATTTGTCACAAAAGATAAGAGGATGAATTTTTCATATCGTATTCTGGAGCCCAGTTTCATCAGAAATGAAATTGGCGATCAAAATCACCACGCTTCAGTCACTTGATTTTTCTGATAGTCAACATTTTAGGCTCCAGAGAGCCGGCAATAGATGCACTTTCAGGCCATGTCTCAACACCCTTATCGGACATCGACGTGGAACTATTAATGCACTTTGCCAGCGTGAATTGCCACCACGTCTATTCCGGTTTCCCTCGAAATGATTTTATCAACTACAAACTTATGCGTGAAGTCCATTATTCGAGTTGAAACATTGATTTAAACAAACGAGGTGATCTGAGATCATAGTTCGTGCTTTTGACATTTGTCTTTGTAAATTTGTCGTACATTTATTATACACCCATGCTTTTATTTCGTCTGTATCTTGTATGGGTTGCTCATGAAAAAAGCTGCAATGTGTACCTAAAATTGCACTGAGAGGAGGTCATCTTCTGATTTCGACCTGCCCTAGGTCAGGTACCTTTCGAGACTGGAACTCATATTTGACGTGGGATCATTAATTGTCAGAAGCAATGCGTCAAAGCAATATTGTGATCAATTCAGAAATTAGTTCAGACAAATTGTATGGGAAAGATGATGAAAATGTCCCTCACACTTCGTGAGCTGTGGCTTCATGATGCAACGGCTATTGAGTCTAGAATGCTTCGCTAGATGTGGACCAAAAATGCATGGTGAACTCTCACTGTCTAAGTCGGATAAGAATTCTCCAGATGTGCCGTGGTTCATGAGGAATACAGTCTTGCTCAATCGAGCTCATCGAATCTTATTATTATCATGTTCCGATAAAGGGCAGTGAAACAAGACTGTCAAGTAGTGAATAACGGGCCTTCTTCAGTTACACTCAATGGAACGGAGGAAACAGTTTCGAACTTCCATTCCACGTCCTCTGTTAAAAGCCCCTTGAGCTTTCATTGACAGTGGAAGGCAATCCCGCCTGCCATTGCTCTTTTAATTTTCAAATATGCCTCCAAATTCGGCCTGTGGTGCGAAGTGTCCTGTAGCGGACATAAAGTGCATTATTACTATTATGTTGCTTTCGAAACTTATTATTCTGCACACTATGCATGCAGAAATACTCTTTCGACAAGGGCTGGTAAAAAGTGCATCAAGTTGTCGATGCAAACACAAGTATTCGCTAAATACTGTTGGTGGTGCAAGATGGCAGGGTCCGCTGAGTTGAGCGTCCTTCTCTATACGAGTGAAAGGAATGTCGTGGTCAGTGACCACATCGAGCCCATGCTGGCGAAACACATCGAGCCCATGCTGGCGAAACACATCGAGCCCATGCTGGTGAAACACATCTAGCCCATGCTGGTGAAACACATCGAACCCATGCTGGTGAAACACATCGAACCTAATACTGGTGGATTGCGCTGGCATACGGTTTGACAGAGCTTTGTGCCATTGAGGTGCATGACGATCACGATACGTGAGGCCGACTCAGAGTAAACATGCGGTGTTACATAGAGTAAGCGACAAGTGACGAGCTACCAACAAGCTGTGATAATTATATCTAGAGCTTGACATGCTACAGTGGAATGTGTCACAGCTGCCCGATTGGTAGAGTAGTCTCCAGCACCCGTCGGCGGGCCGTACGCCCAGCCGACCTCGGCTGGCAGCCCTGCTCTGACGTTGGCCGGCAGCCTGACCAACCTCGCACTTTGACAGCCAGGGAAGCTGCCGGCTTGCAGATGGACTTAAATAGTGGAGCACCCTCCCCTAGCTGAATATCGACAAGTTGCAAGTCAAGGCAAAGTCCACTGGATTTATTTTCGTGTATTTATCAGGAAAATATACGGATGATCTACGGAAAATATACGGATGAGTGCGGGTAGTCTTTACTGTGGAGAGACGATTTGCTCCGACGGGTGCCTCTGGCGGAACATAACTCGGGGGAACGTGGTGGAGTTCCCCACGGGGCACCTGTGATAGCCTGTTTCTTCATGGGGCGGTTCACGACTCACTCTATGCAGGATCTATCTACATTGTTTCGCCTGTGAGCCGTGGGATTTGAAAATGTTCCAAATGGTGCGGGTGTTGAACCCGGGGTCTCACATCCAATGTTCAACACTTAGTACATAGCCGTTCCACCTTAAGCACCTTCAACCCAACTCAAAGAGCAGAGGGTAGCTCCAACTCCTACGATCGGGCAGAGCGTGTGCTCCCGGTGGTGTCACTCGCTTGATTTGCCCCTGAGAAAGCAGGAGCCTTACTCTCCCTCAGACCGACCATCATCTCGCGCTCAGGCGATCATCATCTCCATCACGCTGTATTGTGCGATCGATGTTGAGGAATTAGCCTGGCTGTTGGGCCAACAGCCAGGCTAGTTCCTCAACATACCACCGTGTGTCGCCACAGTCGACCGGCAGGGTTTGACAGGACGCTATCGCCTGCGGCATACGGATAGCCGGGTGTTACGAAGTCCGATAAAGCTGCGTCGGGCGATCGACCGTGAAATCAGTAGGCCACAAACACGGTGGCCCACAAATCGCCCCCGGTGATGGCCCGCATCTTGAAGAAAAAATAGCACTACTATCTGATGAGAGTTGCGTGGCCGACGACTTATTCTGGTCGGCGGCACCTACCCCTCCGTGCAACCTGGCGCCTCCTCGACCCGATCGGCTCTCCGCAGACTCGATGCGCGGGGGCCGACGCCGTTAGCGTCGTATCGCACTATCTGCACCATCGGCCGCCGGTAGACCGTACGTGTTGATACGACTCGGCGGAGCGGGGTCGGCGCTGCACTGTGCGCACGTGCGACACGGCTGTCGCAGCGGTGAACGGCGCGAGTGTCGCCCGGGCACGGACACCACCGGTCTGCGCCCGTCACACTGTGTCATGAAGCTGTCAGCGCAGTGTCAGTGCCGGCGTCGCTAGTGCTGAACGTCTCGTGGAGCAGCAGTGAGATGTTCTGAAGGACTGGTGGTGGTACCCCTGGTGGTGGTACCTCTGGTGGTGGTACCTCTAGTGGTGGTACTTTTGACTTTTGGCCGTCGCAGAGGACCACATCGACCGGCCCTGGCCAGTCGCCGGCGACCCTGAGCGCGGACATTGGGTGCGAGGCTCGCGTCGCCTGCAGACATGAGCGGTGGACAGTCGCTCTCGAGTGTGTGACTCAGGTTCGGCTATCGAGAGCCGACCAAACACCCTCCCGTCGGTCTACAGCGTGCGGTGTCTGCCTCAGAATAGCTCCTGGACTCAGAGAACTGCTTCCCGGAGGAGTCCCTCCCAACACCATTTATAGCCACCCCTGTGCTTTCTGACGCTAGATACTCACTCGAGGTGACGCCAGATATCCTCGAATTCCCGTCCCCGTGCGCTGGCTGATGAGCTCATCCGTGACCTGACTTGACCTGTGACCTGGTCATCAGCCTGTCCCATAACCTGACACACGATCCGACGTATCACGTGACCTGGCCGGTTATCGCCACCCGGCGGCCTGACCCATCCTCCGACTGGTGACCTCCCCGTGATTTGAGCCGTGACCTATCCCGTGACCTGGCCTTGCCAGGGTGTCGCGGACGGCATGTTCCGCCTGAAACGTTACCAGTCGGCGCCGACGCTCCCAATACAGCGTCTGTGGACGGTGGGCGCGTCGGCTTCGGTAGCGCTCTCCTCCTACATCCTGGTGGGCTACTGTATCAGTCGGGTGGCAGGCCCAGCCACCCTGGTCTCCATCATGGTGTCGTCAGCTCTTGCAATCATCACAGGTGAGTCAGTCATCAGAGGTGAGTCAGTCATCAGAGGTGAGTCAGTCATCACAAATGAGTAGTCATCAGAGGTGAGTCAGTCATCAGAGGTGAGTCAGTCATCAGGGGTGAGTCAGTCATCAGAGGTGAGTCAGTCATCAGAGGTGAGCCAGTCATCAGAGGTGAGTCAGTCATCAGAGGTGAGTCAGTCATCAGAGGTGAGTCAGTCATCAGAGGTGAGTCAGTCATCGCATGCGAAGTAGTCCTCTTTCTTCTGATGCGAAGTAGTCCTCTTTCATCAACAACAGTCTCGTATTTTAAAGCAACTATTTATGTATTGTTGGAAGATTTTCTGTGTTATATGACCATGTTTCGATGTGGCAGCGAACTTTTGAGCCTGATGCTGGCAGAAAAAAGCGGAGTTTTGACTACCCGCCTGTGCAGACTTCCCATAAGGGTTGTTGGTAAAATCGGCATCCACCAAAGCTTACGCCACAGCGGCATGCATATTTTTATTCATAAAGTTAACGTTGTGAAGGTGGGTCACTTTTTGAGGAAGCTAAGCGCGAAAACGAAATACTTTCGAGATAAAAAACTGTCCTCACTTGAAAGACACTTTTTTTCTATGGAGAAATGCAATCCACGTTAGTTTTCCTTGCTTATGAATATTTTATATTTATGTTCAAACACACTTTGGAAATCTCATATTGCCTGTGAAGGATAAATGGTAGGGCGAGCATGGAGTAATAGGATTATAATCAATAACAGATCGGGAATTTCGGTAATGAGTGTGAACAGGGGTGTTGCCTTGTAAGCTTTTGGGAGAGCACCTGTCCCCTCTCAAATATCGGCGGCCCGTCCATTGCTATCATATATTGTGCTCTCTCAATAATATTCAGAAGCCTACACCCATGGTGTGGGGGCAGAACTTTGAGGAAGCGCCTACATACTGTCAGTTTAGGGGGCCAGGCACCTGGCAAGAGGAAATCATCAAAAGGCACGGGCGGCTTTTTCTCCTGCTTTATCCAGCGTAGGTACACACATAGGCGTCATGGGCGGATACAAGGCAAGAGAAAATGTTTGTGTTCCCATGGAAGTTGACGCCCCTCTGATGAGAAAAGGCTCCTTCCAGAAAGGCTTCAGTGCCCCCTCGAATTTTTCAACCAGAGACGCCCCTTTGAACGAAAAGGGCGCTCATCCAGTGTACTAGAGAAGGGGAGGGGGCCACAAAAAGTGGCAAAGTGGATTTTGCTGGGGGAGGGAAGCGCCCACATCTCCTTGAGAATGGGACAAGTTTCCCCACTACCCAAAATCAGCTGAAAGCCTACAGGGGCCGCATTCATAGCGTGAGAACGAGCGTTACTGGCCACAGGGGTCCGTAGGAATTGAGAATTATGAGCGTCATGACAAGGCACAGGGGATAGTGATGTTTGTTCATAGAAGAATATTTCCTCTTGTCTCATTGCAACCTGACAGGCGCGTAGCCAGTATCTAAACCCTGTTCTAGCGTTAGTTTGTCTATAAAATCTGAGACCGTGGCAATGCGCTTGGTCATTTCTAGCCTGACAGCTAGTATGAAGTGATTTGGCTTCTTACAGTCCAGTGCATTGATCATTGATAACACTAATGCATGAACAAGATGCTTGTCAGAAGCTACAAACACATTGTGACGTTGCCTATCTCCCAGAAGTGCTGGCCTGTAGCGCTGGCTTATTGCGATACCTTCCGCCGCCCCTGAATCCAACTATGATGTTCTTGTCTTCAAACTTCATGATTATCTACCATAAACAATGGCGCAAGCAGGAAGAGATGGGTGCTACCTTCTCGCGGATGGAGGAAACCTCAAAGTTTAATCGCAGCGATGTAATCGACGAAAAATATCAAATGCATGTAACCACGGACGGCAGAATTTTTATTGTCATGTGATTTACTATCCAGGGAGATCTGACGCTTGATCTGAAGTTTCGTGAACTTGGTTGCTTAAAAATAGTTATAAACTTTCAGTGATGATGCACATGTGTAGTCAAGCATCAAGGCATGCTTCGCCTAGTCAAGTACAGCCTTGCTTCGTCCAGCGGGACGGAAAATTCGCCTCCGCCGCGCCGAGGGGGGGGGGGGGGTTCTTTGAAAGCCACCCCTCCCCAACTAACTTGATCTACATAACCTGTGATGGGATGCAGAAGACCGTTAGGAAGTTCGTGTCCTGAAGAGGCCGCAACATACTATGCATTTGCTTTTTGACCGGTGATGCCACAATATATCCTGTTTGTCAAAATACGGAACTTGACATAAATTCATGGAATGACAGTGATTTTTCGTGACCCCAGGTAGATATTTCTAGGGCCGATGTGATTTTGTGGACCTCGTCTGAATTCGTGATTTGTTGGACGTATTGTAATTCCAACGCAATTTTGCTGCCTTGCTCTTCGGTTTCCCTGTACCGGAGCGATATATTTAGGGATTCCAGGCGAGTTTCATGCCTCTTCTGATTTTGTAAAACCTCCCTTTTCTGGTCGCTTTACAAGGTTCCGGCATAATTTATCTGATCCCCAACTTGATTTTTAGAGCCATGGCATCATAATTTTGGACTCCGATCTTTGCAGTCCGGTCGATTTTGGGAGGCGTTTTGGAGTTTGGAGTAGTATTTGTGGGTTTTGGTGGCATTCGGGGAGTTTTTAGGAGTGAGTTGTGGAGCTCCGGTGCGGTGCTTCTTTCGGGTTCCAACGAAATTCTGCGGGACCTCGGCACATTCTTTTGGGGGAGGTGGGGTGTGGGGGGGGATGACAGCTTGATCTTTCGTGGATCTGGCACAACTTCTTTTTCGAGCCACGGCGCGATTCTTTGGGGGTCCATCACCTCTCAGAGGAGCAAATTGACCAATTTCCCCTTTATCTCCCGAAATCCACCGCCTCTCCGTTCAGTACAACACGGTCTGTTCCAGTTAACGGACTTTCACTTAAACCCCAGTTGTCCTGTATGACATGGTTGGCACTTTCCACCGTGTGTATACCCATACGTGAAACATTGCATTAGTGCCTAATGCAAAATTCACCAATTATAATATCAGAAAGTTTAATTGAAGTTCCTGCACACCATGATGATCATGGCACACCAGCTGGATTGCTAAGCATGCCATCAAGATCTGAGGACTGAGGCTACTGAGGATCCGACCAGGAAAGCTCAGCCCCATCCCATTCGCGCAAAGGAGGCTCCGATCCCCAGAGCCCCGTAGGTTCTGCCGCCAGTGAATCCAACAGATTGTGTGGAAGTGGCCTGGACACCTGAAGACGACCACACTGAGGGCTGACAATACATGAGGAGCTGGTAGCCGGCCCTTACGCCCTCATAGCCGACCCTGAGGCCGTGATCTTGAGGCTATGGGGATCTGACATTGATGTCTTTATAGCTGCCATTCACAGCCAACATTTTGAAGTTTTTACGTGATGACCCCAAAAACGAGCTTCTGATTGTGATTATAGTGTCACGATTGCGTTCATAGTAATGCAATCATGTTCATGACAACTTGATCATGTTCATGGCAACGTGACCATGCTCATGGCAGCATAAATATTTCCTTCTTAAGATGATCATGTGCATAGTAATGTGATCATATTCATGGTAGCGTGATTTTATATCAGGTCAGGTCATCATGTATCGTGAAGACCTCGCGATGATCGTGACGTGATCGTGAAATGATCGTGCTGATCGGGCATGCCCGCGACGATCGCGATGATCGCAGCGAAGATTTTGATGAACCTGGCGGGGTGGAGTGGGTTGTGACGTCATTGTGATCATGAGTATCACGAAGCGATTTTAAGACAACGAGACTTGATCGCGATGACTGTGACATGACCACTGGCGCCACGACTTGACCTTGTGTCGACAGGACTGGCGTATATGGAGCTGACGCGACGCACGCGCGTCACCGGCTCCCCCTACAGCTTCAGCTACACCTATCTGGGAGAGCTGCCCGCCTTCATCGTCGGCTGGGCCGTGGTCGGCGAGTGTGGCGTCGGTGGGTCTTATTGGTGCATGCGCTTACAAACGCACACACACACACACACACACACACACACACACACACACACACACACACACACACACACACACACACACACACACACACACACACACACACACACATATATATATATATATATATATATATATATATATATATATATATATATATATATATATATATATATATATATATATGTATATGTATACATAAATATATATATAAACATGTAGGTATATTTATATACACATATTTTTAGATATGGATTTATATTTATATATATACATACATATACTTACATATACTTAATTATATATTTATATTTACACGTGTATTTTCATTTATTTGTTTTTCCAATCAAAGACTACAATGCGCGTTCGTTTTCGGCACACCGGCTGCGATGCTCAGCATGCCATGAAGATCACTGCTGATAATTAAACTTATAAAATGCGACCAAGCAATGCACAAAGGAGCGATAAAAACGGCTCTTAGTTACTGTGGGTAGAGAGCAAACCAATCCACTTCCGGTTTAAATTTGGCGTTTATTATAAAATGACGCCAAATTGACGTTGATCACGTTGACGACATTCTCAAGACTAAGATGGATTTTGGTACTGAATTACAGTAATCCTTCCCGTCGGGGTTCGCCGGATGTGGCAATACTGTTGATGTAGCGGCGTCGTTGTTGTTGTTCAGTTTGACCAGCCTGCCACAAAGTGCGCTACCTCAGCTGTCGCCGTGTGATGTGATGGACGATTTGTGCATGCTGTCTTGTGGTCTGTGGTGAGTGCTTGTGTGTAGCTGTGGAATGCTAAGGGGTAGAGCAAAGAGTATCCAGCTGATGATAGTGAACGAGAAAAGAATAGCAGAGTTGACTTGAAGAGAGCGGGCGGGGAAAGAGGTTGACTGGTCTTCAAGAAGTCTTATTTTACCGTGATATCTGATGCTTTTTTTCTTATGAATGTTTACATTCGTGTGTTGGGTGAGTGCTACACTCATCACCAACAAGTAAGTTAGTCCAGTAGCAGGTGAAGTCACCGAAGTCAATGAGAAGTGCACAGTGCATGTCAACACTAATATTCACAGATCTGGATGCGACTAAAACAAATGTCATGCAGTATATGCGGCATAGTGACATAAACGGGCGTAATGCACACACCGGCTTGCATCAATTGTTTCAACGCCAGTATGCCATTTGGGATGACGGCTAGAGCACACCTGCCTTGCTGGACTGTTCTAGTGTTGCTGGACCCAGAGCAGACCTAAACTGGGAAGGTGGCATAAACAAATAGTCAATGTTAGCAGTGCAGCCAGAAATGGGCTACACCGGGCTGGAATTCTAAGAAAGCGGCCCCTTTTGATGGTGTTTAAATGTTCTCAGGTAACATGTTTGAGGATGAAAGTCATAAATTGTTTGGATGGACCGGAAATGTTAATGATGCGAGCAGATCAGGGACATCGATTTGAGCAAAGCACGGCTATCAAGGCGACCGCTGAAAGCTCTATGCCATAACTTTTGGGCATGTTAACCCGCGCTGTCTCTCCGGTCAGGTCCTCACACCCATTCTCGGGTGGTGGGGATGGGGCGGATAGTAACCCCCCTCTAAAATCAAAACTAAGCATCGCACGAAAACGAAAGAGGTGTCATCGGAAAACGCTTCGACGAGTAGGGTCCGGATCCACCCCTCAAAACAATTTTCCACAAAAGTGACGTCACCAGGGGGGGGTAGGTTTTGACGACTTTTCACGACTTACATTATTTTTTGACTCTAGGGAGTTCATTTTGGTGATATATAAAAAGCAAAATTTATTTTGAATGAGAAAAGGACAGCGAAATCGACCAGGGCCTTAAATGTTTTGGCACCCCAAAAATAAAAATGCTATTTTTTATTTTACTTCACAGTTTTGAGTTTTCAAATTTTCTTTAATTTTCCTTTTCCAGTAGGTAGAGCAGACCGAGAAACGTTATTGGAAGTCAACTTACCCTCATAAAAATGCTTACTTTAGGCAGAATCTTGCAGTTGAACTGCAACTGGCAAATATGCAAATTTTATATGTAGTCAAAAGCGAAAAAAAAATCCATTCGTACGTTTTGTTGCATCCCTAAAGAAAAGCAAACGTTGAAAGTTTCATTAAAATATCTGTATCCGTTAAAGAGTGACGACTGGTTGAACTCTTTGCAAGTGACCTTACTTGACCTTGACTAACTCGTTGACCCTAGATGATCTGACTTTAAAATCTTGAAACAGCATGCCAAATTGTTGTTGGAAAAGGTATGCCAAATTCGGGCGCGCTGCCGCGCGCCGTTCGTCCACTATCCACGAAAAACCTGAGAGGGGGCGGTTGAAGACCCCCTCCTGGGACGGGACGGGTTAAGCAAAGCGGGATGTTATTGAATGTACTTTGAAATGTATTAATATGTAGGTGGTGCATTCCACGACAGATGGACCAAATATTTTCGAAGTATAGACCTACTATATTTGCAGTTGGACCAAGATTTGTGTACAGGGTAGTATTATGCTCTGAACAAGTTTTATCCCGATCCGACTGACGGTTTCGGAGTTATGGCCTCCGGCAGTATTTTGAGGTCATCCAACAAGGGTATGTTTGACGATATATATCTCATCGATAATGATGAGAGTATGGCATATTATGCATTTTTCTTTCTTTTTTAATGATCACAGAAACATATCCGTGATACAAGATTACAATTTTTTCACATTTGACTTCGCGACCCCATGACCACCTGAACTCGTCACCTTCTATGAACCCTAGCTCATTGAAATCGATAAATTCGACGGAAGAAATATCAAGGCGACCGCTGAAAGCTCTATGCCATAACTTTTGGGCATGTTAACCCGCGCTGTCTCTCCGGTCAGGTCCTCACACCCATTCTCGGGGGTGGGGATGGGGCGGATAGTAACCCCCCTCTAAAATCAAAACTAAGCATCGCACGAAAACGAAAGAGGTGTCATCGGAAAACGCTTCGACGAGTAGGGTCCGGATCCACCCTCAAAACAATTTTCCACAAAAGTGACGTCACCAGGGGGGGTAGGTTTTGACGACTTTTCACGACTTACATTATTTTTTGACTCTAGGGAGTTCATTTTGGTGATATATAAAAAGCAAAATTTATTTTGAATGAGAAAAGGACAGCGAAATCGACCAGGGCCTAAAATGTTTTGGCACCCCAAAAATAAAAATGCTGTTTTTTATTTTACTTCACAGTTTTGAGTTTTCAAATTTTCTTTAATTTTCCTTTTCCAGTAGGTAGAGCAGACCGAGAAACGTTATTGGAAGTCAACTTACCCTCATAAAAATGCTTACTTTAGGCAGAATCTTGCAGTTGAACTGCAACTGGCAAATATGCAAAATTTATATGTAGTCAAAAGCGAAAAAAAATCCATTCGTACGTTTTGTTGCATCCCTAAAGAAAAGCAAACGTTGAAAGTTTCATTAAAATATCTGTATCCGTTAAAGAGTGACGACTGGTTGAACTCTTTGCAAGTGACCTTATTTGACCTTGACTAACTCGTTGACCCTAGATGATCTGACTTTAAAATCTTGAAACAGCATGCCAAATTGTTGTTGGAAAAGGTATGCCAAATTCGGGCGCGCTGCCGCGCGCCGTTCGTCCACTATCCACGAAAAACCTGAGAGGGGGCGGTTGAAGACCCCTCCTGGGACGGGACGGGTTAAGCAAAGCGGGATGTTATTGAATGTACTTTGAAGTGTATTAATATGTAGGTGGTGCATTCCACGACAGATGGACCAAATATTTTCGAAGTATAGACCTACTATATTTGCAGTTGGACCAAGATTTGTGTACAGGGTAGTATTATGCTCTGAACAAGTTTTATCCCGATCCGACTGACGGTTTCGGAGTTATGGCCTCCGGCAGTATTTTGAGGTCATCCAACAAGGGTATGTTTGACGATATATATCTCATCGATAATGATGAGAGTATGGCATATTATGCATTTTTCTTTCTTTTTTAATGATCACAGAAACATATCCGTGATACAAGATTACAATTTTTTCACATTTGACTTCGCGACCCCATGACCACCTGAACTCGTCACCTTCTATGAACCCTAGCTCATTGAAATCGATAAATTCGACGGAAGAAATATCAACGGATTTGATTTAGCTGTCAAAAACAAAAAGTGTTTTGCTTCTAAATAGCCAATATAGGCGTCCGTTTTTCATGGCTCTCTATGAGTTTACGATTTTTGGAACGGACGGATTTACAGCACATTTTCTACGATCGGACAACTATAGGGATCGAACAATTAAATAAAAGGGCATAATACAGAAACATTTGCTTCGCAACAAATTACATTCTAACCTTATCGATATATGTCTTATAGTTTGCCTTAATAGACTTCACAAAGTTCAAGATCACCCATAGTCCATTATATACGTATGCCGACGTAATTTTATTAGGTTGTTTACGTAAGAGCTGCTGGTCTGGTGATCGAAGCATCTGACCATGTTCAAGCTTGCTGGCCTCACAAATATCACAATCATTCTTTCATTCTACCTACAGGCATATGGTAATGGACACGCTTGTTTTTGTCACGGTATGCATAGTTTATCCCGGAATACATCAATTTTTTGCAAGCGTTCTGTGGTTTCATTGTGTACATGTCGGGCATTCCCATCATATTTCACATAATTGCACGTTACTGCGCTGCACGAAGCAATGCACATTAAAGCAGCGATGGGATAGAACAACGAAATATGAACCAGATGATTAGAACTTGTTTTTCCAACATAAAAATATGTAGAAGTTTCCAATGTGCAGCTCTTGCAGATTTCTTAACAAGGGTTGAACATCGTATGGTCACCATAGCGTCTGAGCTGATGTCCGTGTAACGGTTTTTTTTTTTGGGTGGGTCAATTTTAATTGGGGGGCCCCCCCCACTTTTCGCGGGGGGGGGGGGGGGTGGGGAATGTTCTGGGGGGGGGTTGGGGCGGACCCGGGACCTTGGTTCCCGCCCGCCCCCCTTACCCCCCCCCCCCCCCCCCCGTGTAACGGCGTAATTTTATTTCAGAACTTCCGGCGGTTACATACAGCAATTTAATTGAATGCCATTAAGCATGATAACGATGCAGCCTGGCCATATTCAGCCATGCTAGCATCACAGCAAGAAGTGCAATCATGCTTTCTTTCCACTCGCAGAGCATCATTTATATGGATGTACCGTCGGACACCTATTGTAAGCCACTCGCTGCTGCCACGGTGCACGTAGGCTGTGCCTGGAGGTATCATTTTCACGACCTGTATGCCACTTCATCATTCACGTTCTTGGAACACTGCGCATGCGAACATGGGGCATGGGACATGACACACATTTCACGCCGGTACATATGCTAGGCAAGCAAAATCAGCTCAAACGGCGTCCATTTGACTTTTAGAACCAAATCGGTACAAAAGGCGTTGATTTCGGTGTTCGATGAGACAGAATTGTAGGGCTGAACATGAAATCTGTGGTCGTCGGCGCCTTGTTATTGTCAAATAGGTATCAGAACATTCGAAAAGGGAGACCAATTTAAATTTTGTATTTTTTGTCATATTTTGTCGAATTTTATACACAGGAATCACGTTTGCCTGCTCCATTGATCCAGACAATAGCATCCTGTTCCAGGGAAAGGTACTACGGCATTTCAGACGGCACAGGAGGCTTTACGCCGATACTTGCTTTATTTGTCTTCTTTTATATTTCTTTAGGCATAGTTCATGAGCAAGACCTGTAGTTGAGAGGATGCGGATGAAATATTCGCGTAATATTTGATGGCCGTTGTTTAAGGGAGGGGTGATGATTAGTGGGATTTTGTTTGTGATCCAGTTGTTTCTGAAGTGTTGTTTCGCGTTGGTATTCTCGTTGCAGTTTATGAACATGTGTTTGATGGTGAATGGGCGGTGGCATGTGGTGCGTAGTGGTCGTGGACGTTTTGATACAATGTATGAGTAAGTGAGTTTGGTGTGGTCAATGCTTAGACGTGTGGGTATGCGTTCTTTATGTCTGTTGTTCTGGTTCATTGTGTTCCAGTACCCGTGTTTGGGATGCATTTATTGAAGTTGTGCTTGTAGAGTGTCTTGTGTTTGTTGAATGCTTGTGTTGATAGTCTGGTGTAGTGTGGGGTAGTAGTCGGATTGCTAGCAGGGACAGTGTGTGGTCTGCTGTAGTGCTGTGGCCATGTTTGCTTCTGTGTCCGAGTGTTCGTTGCCGGATATGTCTGTATGGCTCGGTATCCAAAGAAGAAGTTGTTGTGTGCGGATAATTTGTTTTATATGCGTAGTATTTTTGGAATCATGGGACGTTTCATAGTGTGGTAATGTGTTGTGATTTTTATGGCTGATTATCGCCAGTAGTGATATTGTTGTACCTGTCTGCTGCATGGTATGTATGTTCTGGAGCCGTCAGTTTTGGTTATGCCACAATTCGGGCATCGTGATGTGAATTGCCGAAAGTGTTGGTGTATTTCTTGTCTGGGTAAGTGTGCTGTGGCTTATGAATTAGGTACGTTGTGGGTTTTCTGTGTTTCCACCAGGCAATGGCTGGTGGGAATGGGTGTGTGATCTGAAGATCGATGGTAAGGTCGTTTCCGTTTATGCATGTGCGACATCCTATTGCTGTCTTGAGTCGTGATGTATTCATGAGTTGGTGTTTGTGTCTGGTGCGTAGTTTGAGTGCCTGGTGCATGTGTTTATATTTTTTGTTTTTTTTTTTTTTTTTAAAAATTTTTTTTACCCCCCCCCCCTGGGGGGGGGAAAACCCCCTTTTTTTTTTTTTTTTTTTTTTCTAAAACCAAAAAAGAGGCCTTTTAAATTTTTTATTTCCATTCGGGGCGGCTTTTTTTTTTTTTTTTTTTTTTTTTTTTTGGGGTTTGTCAGGGCAGGGGGTTAGGAAATAAAAAGGGGCCCCCCCCGTTTTTTTTACAAAAAAATTTTTTTCTACTTTTTTTTTTTTTTTTAGTTATTTTTGGTTTTAAAAAAAAATCATGGTTCCCATTAAAAAAATATCCCAAGGGCCTTGGGTTTTGGGTCCCCCTTTTCCTTTTGCCCTTTTTACCCCAGGTAATTTTTCGAAATTCGAATTTAGCGCCCATTTTTACCATACGAAACTTTAAACTTCGAAATTGGAACCACTTTTCAAAAAGTTGGATGTTTGGGGCCATGGCTTTGACCTCATTTGGTGCATGATTTGTTGGTCCGATCACATCGTGTGACATGTCGTTATGTTCGCACGATCCCAATAAACATAGGTCCGGCCATTTCGGTCATATTTGGACAGTAGTTTCGATATAACTGACGATTTCTTATGGAAAAAAAATAAGTCCTTTGACCTGACCTGAAAGGTCAACCATTGACCTTAGAAGATCATACTGAGGTTCAATCGCGAGATCTCGGCCAGATCTATAACTTTGGTCTTTGGTTCGTTTTCGTAACATGCACGGTTTCGAATCGCCAGGGGGGTTGTACCAACCCCTCCCCCTCCCTATACAACCGAAGGTGGTAAAATGCCGAATACTGGCCAGGGTTAAACATCCGTAAAGAGCAGGCTTATATATGTGAAGTAGGATTCTTGTGATTTCGTGCATGCTCCTGTGGCAGTTTGGAGACACTGATTTTGAATTTTGTGGATAATTTAGGGAATTATCGAAGCATTGTTTTCTAGAAGTTGGAATTATTGTTCCTTAAGTGGCTAAATTATCGATTCGTATACTGTCAGGAGTGCATTTCTTTCGTAACCCAAGTTATGCCGGATAGTGCTCAAAGAAACCTTGCTCTCTTTACTTGCGTTTCTTGATATTTAATATGTGTAGCAGAAAGGTAAGTTGTGGGTCTGGCTGGTTGGTGCTCTAGCGGAGATTTCCGCCTGGTGACAGCGCAGGTAACCTTCGTTTCTCCAATCCACCACCAGGTGCTGCGCTGATGGCGAAGGGTATTACCTACTACATCAGCTTTCTGTCGGATGATCGCTTGATGGCGTCACTAGTAAGCTGTTGTACCCTGGGCGGAATTCAGCCAGCGCTCTGGAACTTCTTCGATCCCGTCGCGATGGCAGCTGTCATCATCGTTGGTGGTGAGGTTTCTCCCACCCGCCCACTTATCCAGATTCACTTCTTTCTGCGTAGATCGAGTAAGTCTATTTACGTTTCAGTATAAAGCTTTCTCGATGCGACCAAATATCGCCGTTATTGAAATCGTGGAGAAAGATCCATCCAGCAGGGAAAAGTGTCATTGAAAATTAAATTATGTCGACTACATAAAACAGTCATCTCGAAATATTAGAACCCTACGTCTTGATGAAATACTGGGATAATCAGGCGACATCTGCCGACACATACACTACCCATCAGTGCCAGCCAGCCGTAACTATGGTGTGTCGGAACCGACCAGAGTCGAGATGCGCTGCATCCACAGACACAGCACCCCATGTGTCGTAACGTGTGACTGATCCAACAGAAATGCTTCCTGTTTCAACCAGTTCACCTGCGGACACAGTATTCAACTCTATGTAGCCGGAATTGTAACGAAGTCAACTTCGGACTCCTCTTTCAAAATGCGTCCAGCCGCATAACCATGGCCCCCGGTCACGAACTCGAGCGGAAGCCGTCGCCCGCCGGTCGGCACCGGCTCACACTGACATCGTCAGTTGACGTCACGAGCCGCGTCTGTCGCTAAGTGTTTTGCTTGCTCAGTTTCGGCGTGACGGCGGCAGGGCCACCTTATCCTATTGTTTCCATGTACATGTGCATGGAAGCATTACTGAGACAATGCCCCCGGTACTGCCATCACTCCAGTGTCGGATACATAAACGATGTGTTCACATTTGGGTGAAGGTACACTGTGAAGTCACTTTCCCAGAGGGGCGCCACTTGTCTTGATATATTTTTTTAGGCACAAGAGCTTTTGGGAGGTGGAGTGTTTTTATGCATGCCGGACCGTACAGTTCATTTGCGCCGCCTTGGCAATGCCTTTTCTATTCGGAGGGGCGCCTTTGGCTAACAAATTCAAGCGCTTGGGGGCAGGGGCGGATCCAGGAATTGCCATGGGAAGGGCACATGTCCGAAGGAGTGCCACTTTGAAAGTACCTGGAGTGGCAGATTTGCTCCTAGGGGTGTCTCTGGCCGAAAAAAGGAGATTCGGGTGTATTCGAGCTTTCCGGAAGGGTACCTCTCTCAAATGAATCGTAGAGATGCACTCGAGCCTTTTGCGGCCGGGGTGCCACCTCCCCATGGGGAGGGGGTGCATGCCCAGATTTTCCTTATATCCGACCCTTGGAGGCGAGGTGGGCACTCGAGCGTCCTGGGGAGTCGCATTTTACTGTCAAGGTGACAACGCATCCCCATGGGAGCGGAGGAGGGGGCATGCCGTCTTATTGTTCCCTTGGATCCACCCCTGCATGTCGCCTGCGTGTGACTAATTATTGGGCTGCACTTGGGGAGGAACAGAGATGGAGGGGTGGGTCACTATTAAGTCAAAACGTCTAGTTTACAAACTCAAAGGCATCGACACCAAAAAAGTGGGAAACAAGCAATGACAACCAGTTTACCGGGTTTTCAAAAGTGTACACTCTGTTCACCACCAGCTTGCTGGACTTCTGAAAACTATGGAGTTCGGTGGTCTTTCTATGAACTTAGCAAGTTCCGGCTAGGTCGCCACCAGCTCCCAGGACATCGCAATATGGCCGCCGCCGCTCGACGCCTGCCCCAATACGGCTCTGTTAGGAATGCTCCCCTGTTGGACGCAGGAGACCCAGTCGTAAGAACACGTACACATATCGTCCTTTTTGTGGATTATTTCTTATTTGATACTATTGGCAATGCCGAGTTCCGCTGACATTCCTGAGCGCAGCACGTGTGTATTTCAGTAATTATCGGCTACTGGTCCCTCCCATTCGCTGCATCAGCCCGAACCCGGAATTTGGGGGTCCAATGAGATTTTCGCTCTGGCTTCGAACTGTCTATTTCACAATGTCGGCCTCTGATATATTATCGTAACGATTCGGTGCGTACACTGCCAATTATCATGCAATAGGTACCTAATGAGAATACATTTATCGGATATTTTCATTTGCAATTTCGTGTTGCCCGTAAAATTGGAACATGCCATTGCCAACATATATTTTTCAGTCCCCGAATGATTGGATGTAATAATTAAACGCTACCTGCCTGATACACCTGCATTTCTGGTCAGTGACTGAACAATGCAGTTCTGAGATGATCTTCAAGTGCGTATATCCAAGGTCAATGCGACATGAGCTGGAACATACGAATACGTTCCAAGTTACCGCAATGTATTTGGCCGACTGTTCCATCCTGCAGGTGTGTGCGCTATAAACAGCCATCTGGCCTGCAAACTCAACCAGGTGCTGCTGCTGATCAACTTCGCCACTATTCTGCTCACCATTGTGGTTACCGTAATCGAAGGTGGGTATGCACGATACAGGCGCACGAACGTGAGACCAAATCACAAGCAAAACCCATACATAATTACATAAATCGATGAACACACTGTGCTGTGCACGATCGATTGCGTAGTGAACAGCGCATAACAACAAGTGCTAGTTTGATACCGGCTTAAGTCACCGCTCGATATACTTTGCCTTTGGGTACAAAAACTCGCCACCGTCTCGCCGGCACGCTGGAGCCATGGGTTCTTCGTCTCCTCCATGTACAAAATCAGCATCCTATTGAAATAGCAACCATCTGCATGTTCATTTCATCCATAAATGCATATTGAACCTGAGCCATATGGTGACAGCATGATCAGTTCATGTAGTGCATCTTGTAGGAAACTATGCAAGTTCACCACTTCAAAGCAAGAATGGTGCACCTGGTGTGGAGGTCACTCTTGTGTTGGTGACGGTGTGCATAATCGATGTTTTCCTGAATGCATATGGAAACACCTTCCCTGAGTGTAATTGGGCAAGTGTATATATATATATATATATATATATATATATATATATATATATATATATATGCATGTATGTATATATGGGTATAAGTATGTATAAATATATATATATATATATATATATATATATATATATATATATATATATATATATATTCATATATCAATCCATGCGTTTCACTGTTGTACATTGCATCCGCCGTAGCATTTGTGGCCGTCCAGCACACGTAGGTTTCCCACATCGCCGTTGGCCTCTGCGCCAGGCTCCACGGACTCTTGGAGCAACAGCACAGGCAGCACCAGCACCAGCATCTTCGTGCCGGAGCAGTACGGCGCGCACGGCGTGTTCCAGGCCAGCGCCATCTACATGCACGTGTTCCTCACCCTGGCCACCACCACGACACTGGGTAGGTTCTCCGCCGTCCGACACGCGACACACTGGCCTCGACATGTCACGGGAACAACAGACCGTCCAGACCAGACACAGCCGACATCAAACGGCGTGCGGACCGAGCAGCCGGGGAGGCATACTGTGTCTCAACGTTTGGACGTGTCGACGAATTCGCATTCGTTGTCGTGGTACTTAAGGTTCTTGGGGTGCATTCCAGCAAGCTGTCCTCAGTAGTGCATCCAGCTGTCGGCAGACTCCCGATACCCTGGCTCGAGTTGGTCAATTTGAGGACATGGAATGATTTGTCGTGCCCCACCTCACAAACCTACGGCATGACGTGGCTAGAGAGAATCGGATGTAGATAAACATCCCACTATGAGCTCGCAGCGTTGAGTGGAGATAATGAGTAGCGTTGTCCTAATATAGAAATGAATGTGTTTGTTTCGTGACAGCCCGTGCACACCGACCGGAAGGTCGCCATGGGTCCCTTCCCCACACCTACGGTCACCAACGTCATCAAATGTCACCAAGCGAATTTGTCCATCGGCCGGATGGGGTGTTCCGCCGAGAGAGCAGCCACGTTCCTGGTCTGATGGGGTGTTCCTCCGAGAGAGCAGCCACGTTCCTGGTCTGATGGGGTGTTCCGCCGAGAGAACAGCCACGTTCCTGGTCTGATGGGGTGTTCCGCCGAGAGAGCAGCCACGTTCCTGGTCTGATGGGGTGTTCCTCCGGGAGAGCAGCCACGTTCCTGGTCCGATGGGGTGTTCCCCGAAGCAGCCACGTTCCTGGTCTGATGGGGTGTTCCCCGAGAGAGCAGCCACGTTCCTGGTCCGATGGGGTGTTCCTCCGGGAGAGCAGCCACGTTCCCGGTCCGATGGGGTGTTCCTCCGAGAGAGCAGCCACGTTCCTGGTCCGATGGGGTGTTCCTCCGGGAGAGCAGCCACGTTCCTGGTCTGATGGGGTGTTCCGCCGAGAGGGCAGCCACGTTCCTGGTCTGATGGGGTGTTCCTGGTCCGAGAGTTCGAGCAGCCACGTTCCTGGTCCGATGGGGTGTTCCGACAGCCCGTTCCTGGTCTGGGTTCCCGCGAGGGGGTCCTTCTGGGGTGTTGAGCAGCCACGTTCCTGGTCTGATGGGGTGTTCCGCCGAGAGAACAGCCACGTTCCTGGTCCGATGGGGTGTTCCGCCGAGAGAACAGCCACGTTCCTGGTCTGATGGGGTGTTCCGCCGAGAGAGCAGCCACGTTCCTGGTCTGATGGGGTGTTCCCCCGAGAGAGCAGCCACGTTCCTGGTCCGATGGGGTGTTCCTCCGAGAGAGCAGCCACGTTCCTGGTCTGATGGGGTGTTCCTCCGAGAGAGCAGCCACGTTCCTGGTCTGATGGGGTGTTCCGCCGAGAGAGCAGCCACGTTCCTGGTCCGATGGGGTGTTCCGCCGAGAGAGCAGCCACGTTCCTGGTCTGATGGGGTGTTCCCCCGAGAGAGCAGCCACGTTCCCGGCCCGATGAAGTGTTCCGACGAGAGGGCAGCCACGTTCCTAGTCCGATGGGGTGTTCCGCCGAGAGAGCAGCCACGTTCCTGGTTGCGACAGTGGGCCACTGGGCAGTGCTCCCACCATTGGTCCCACTTGTAGGCCACGGCAGACCAAGTCTGGGAGGCTGCGCTTCCGGCGGGAAGCAGTGGCTCCGCCTCACAAAGCGCTGACGCGATTACCGACTGCACTTACTGAATGCCACCGGTCACCGGTCGTGTCATCGCCTTCCACTTTCCCGGGATCGGTGTCACACATATGCGTAATGGCTTGCTTGGCGCGCCAACACTCGGGTCGTGACCATTCAGGGTGCTGCTCACCATGCCGTTTGTTTATTGGTTGATTCACGACACACTTTATGCACATTCACGGCTAATGGCGCCGCCCACCCTGTTTCGCCGGTGGGCCGCGGGATTGGGAAATGTCCTGAATGGCGCTAGAGTCGAACCCGGGACCTTTGGTACCCAAAGACCGACACCTTAACCACTCGGCCATCCCCGCCCCTGCTCACTATGCCGTAAGTTCACTGTAACGGCCCCGTCGTCCATGTGATGACTACCTCAGACCTACTCGGCAGCCACCCAGGGCCGCGGCGGGACCTATGCCTCGGCTATCAGCATGGTCGTGACCCTCATCGTAGCCGTCATCGCCGTTGTTAGAGCGACCAGTGTCAGTCTGCTGGTTACGTACGACAAACTGGTGAGCACTTTATGTCGCATGGTGAGCTCCTTATGCCGCCTGGTGAGCTTCTTATGTCGCTTGGTAAAACTATATGTCGCCTGATAAGCCCTTTATGTCGCCTATGTCGCCTAGTGAACCCGTTATGGCGTCTGATGAGCCCGTAATGTCACCTCGTGAACTCCTTGTGTCACCTGGAGAACCATCTATGTCGTCTGGTGAGCTCTGTATGTCACCTGACGAGCTTCCCATGTCGACTGTGAAGCCCGTTATGTCGCCTAGTGAGCTCCCGCTACTGCCTGGATAGTACCGCTATTGCCTATTAAGCCCCTGCTACTGCCTGCTACCCTGCTACTGTCAGCCTGTACTACTGCCTGTTGAGCCAGTGGTACTGCCTTGTAGGTCCCTTCTGTCACCTGATAAGCCCATCGTATCGCCTGGTGGGACCATGTTATTGCCTAGAGCATCCCTATTTTTGTCTGGCGAGTTCTTTCTATTGCCTGTTGAATCCCTCTTACCCCTTGGAGACTGGGTTAATAGCATTCGCAAGCATTGTCGTGGTGCACTGTGGGAGGAAGGACATGCTTCACCATCATGGTAGTGGTGCACTGTGGGAGAAGTGATACACTTCATCACTATAGCCAGGATGCGCTGTGGGAAGAGGAATACGCTTCATCACTACAGCCCTCTCAGATGCGTTGCGTGCTAGCGCCGTGCAATGCACATGACTTCAACCTTGTCTTATTATATGCACCAAAGAAAGCACTATTGATGTAGTTTGGTTTACATGGTGTCAACTGAACGGGGAATATATTGAATGAGAGGAAATAGAAAATGTGTCGAAGAAATCCATAACTGAAATATCCCTACCTTATTCGGCAGTACCGATGAACTATCACAAGTTACGTATGCAGCAAGCGTCTAAATCTTAGATGATGAAGCTAACTTTCAATTTACAGCTATTTAAAACAGCATATCCTAGGTACGAACTAGGATAGTCATTTTCGAATGCAGCTCACGATATATGTATGTTATAATGGCGCGTAACTTCCGAGTTTCGAAAGCGTGCTATTAATTAGAGGCAATTGTGTGCAATGGTGTAATAATAAAATAACATGACACCGTAAAATAAAATAATTTCATTCAGCTTACTATACCTGCTTCCAATTACTTGGCAATTCGCAATAACATAATAATAAAAACGAAAACAATAATGCAAGTCCATGCATGAAGATAATGATTCACGCACTGTAATGCGGAAATAATCACACTTTACTTCCGCCAGGATCAATATACGCCCGTGGCAACATACATGAAAGCCCACGACCTGACCTGGGCTGCAACCATCAACTGCCTCGGTGCTATCGTTGCCTCCACCGCTGGGTGAGTACCCTATGCCCCTTTCCATTCCTCGTCTTCCATTCTCTCCCTACCACTTCTTCTTTAGGGTGTCTCCCGGAAGACATGTAAAATGCGTTGACCTCCGCCACTCATGCTCGCCCTCTGGAACCACAGGAGCTCCTCATCGTCGGATGATCGATGATGATGCTGGCCTCCCCTGGTGATCCGGATTGCGTTTGGTGATCACTCTTTCTCTAGCTAATCCTGTTCTTTCGAGCCACAGTATTCGAAACAGATAACTTCTTTTTACTTTTTGTTACACCACCAACCGCTTGTCTGCGATTCCGAAATTGGGATCTAAATTTTAGTTTTTAATCTACGAGCGGTGGATGAAATACATGACAAGTGTATCAACACCAGGTCGACCATCCTCGTGCACTTCTGGAACTATGGACACCGTACTTCGATTGCAATGGAATTTTGCCGTTCAGAACACATCGGTGTCAACACATTTATCAAAGAGTAGCAAACTTCCACCGTTCCATATTGACAGGGAATCGTTAAACCTTCCAACATAACAAAGAGGAGCACTTTTCAAAAGAAAGCTCATCTTCATGATGACCACAATCCAAAAGGCGGTTGTTTCTCTAACCGTTGTTCCGGCTGCCCGCAGGATCCTCAGCATGCTCGTGCTTGCGGCTAATACGCTGGAGCAGATGGCGTCTGACGCCCTCCTGTGGTCCCGCCTGGGGGCCCGGCGGCCTGCCGTCTCACCCACCGGTACAACACTGATTGTAACAGTGCTGACAGGTTAGTGACTCTCATCCTCACCTGCCGGCAAAACACTAGTTAACCCGCGCACGTCCGGGGGGGGGCAGATATCTGCCCCACCTCTGTTTTTTTCTCATTTGCTGCCCAACAAATCGGGTTAGCAAGGCCAAACCTCGCATAGCTGTTTATTGGTCTTCTCCGCATATCCTCATACATCTTTAATCCTGGGTCACCTCAGGTCAGGTCACGAGGTCAGGGGAAGTGACCCAACTACACTCGGAGGTCTAGGTGGCATAACTTCCACAATAATTGGGCGATTGATTTCAAACTTATAACATGTCATGAACTCATCAAGGACCATAATATGTATATCGGTTTTTTTCGTAGCATTGACATTAGGTCAGGTCGCGGCCATGACTTCCCTATTATAGGACTATGGCAAAATATACAAATGTTTCCTGGTTACATATTTGCGCTCGGAATGATCTCACAACGGTTGTGGCATGTAGATGGAAGCTATGCTCAATGTTATCGCTGATATTTGTACTCAGTGACCTCACCAAAGTCTCCGAGGTCACCTGAGATCACTACACATTTCTGCGCATTATATCGCACTGTATTGAGCTAGAAGGCTGAAATTACCGTCATTATGCTTGCATCGCCAAGACGAGTTGATTTATACATTACATGACCTCCCTAGGCGACTTCATGACCTTGACCTGAGTTTTTGTTGACCTGACCTTAAATTACACTGCCTATTGTCGGTAGCGCATTTCAAGGACTGTCGAATAGCGTTCGCCGTTTGTTTCTATCTGTTACAGGTCCTGAGATATGTGTCAATATCTGAGTCCCACCTAATCTGGTCGAATTTGACCTATGATAACCCAGTGACCTGAATATTGACCTGAGCGAAAAAATGACAGAAACACCTTCGATAGAGCCCGTCACCAGCTATCCAACGCCGTTTTCCGTTTGTCGCTAGCTAGCATAGTTCTAGAGATCTTATGGGGCAGACACCTGCCCCCCCCCCCCCGAACATGCGAAGTTGGCGCGGACCTCCTGACTTGCGAGTGTTAACCGTGCTTGAAGGTTAGTGACCTTCACTCTCACCATCAGGCACAGCACTGGTCACAACAGCATTGACAGGTTAGTGACGTTTAGCCTCGCCCTCCGTCACGTCACCAGTTGAATCTCTGTTTGTACGCTATGGGTTGAGTCACTCGCTGATGCCAGACGTGTTAACCAAGCAATACGACTGCAACTTCTCAACGCACGGACGATCCGACTCCACAGTCTTGAGGACTGGGAGCGGTGGTGGGAGACTCCCGGCGCATAGTGGCTGGGAGTGATGGTGCGACACTTCCATCGTCTGGGGGTTTGGAGCGGTGGTGCGACACTCCCGCCTCCTGGGGACTGTGATCGATGGTGCGACACTCCCGCCTCCTGTGGGACTGTGAGCGGTGGTGCGACACTCCCGCCTCCTGGGGACTGTGATCGATGGTGCGACACTCCCGCCTCCTGGGGACTGTGATCGATGGTGCGACACTCCCGCCTCCTGGGGACTGTGAACGATGGTGCGACACTCCCGCCTCCTGGGGACTGTGATCGATGGTGCGACACTCCCGCCTCCTGGGGACTGTGAGCGATGGTGCGACACTCCCGCCTCCTGGGGACTGTGATCGATGGTGCGACACTCCCGCCTCCTGGGGACTGTGAACGATGGTGCGACACTCCCGCCTCCTGGGGACTGTGAGCGATGGTGCGACACTCCCGCCTCCTGGGGACTGTGATCGATGGTGCGACACTCCCGCCTCCTGGGGACTGTGATCGATGGTGCGACACTCCCGCCTCCCGGGGACTGTGAACGATGGTGCGACACTCCCGCCTCCTGGGGACTGTGATCGATGGTGCGACACTCCCGCCTCCTGGGGACTGTGAACGATGGTGCGACACTCCCGCCTCCTGGGGACTGTGATCGATGGTGCGACACTCCCGCCTCCTGGGGACTGTGAACGATGGTGCGACACTCCCGTCTCCTGGGGACTGTGATCGATGGTGCGACACTCCCGTCTCTTGAGGGTTGGGAGCGGTTGTGCGACACTTCCGCCACCTGGAGACTAGGAGTGATGGTGCCGACGATTAAATGGTGCGACACTGTATATTTGAGCGTGAGCGCGACTGAGTGGTGCCGCCTGACGGTCAGCTGCTGCAGTGTGGTGCCGCCTGACGGTCAGCTGCTGCAGTGTGGTGCCGCCTGACGGTCAGCTGCTGCAGTGTGGTACCGCCTGACGGTCGGCTGCTGCAGTGTGGTGCCGCCTGACGGTCAGCTGCTGTAGTGTGGTGCCGCCTGACGGTCAGCTGCTGCAGTGTGGTGCCGCCTGACGGTCAGCTGCTGTAGTGTGGTGCCGCCTGACGGTCAGCTGCTGCAGTGTGGTGCCGCCTGACGGTCGGCTGCTGTAGTGTGGTGCCGCCTGACGGTCAGCTGCTGCAGTGTGGTGCCGCCTGACGGTCAGCTGCTGTAGTGTGGTGCCGCCTGACGGTCAGCTGCTGCAGTGTGGTGCCGCCTGACGGTCAGCTGCTGTAGTGTGGTGCCGCCTGACGGTCAGCTGCTGTAGTGTGGTGCCGCCTGACGGTCGGCTGCTGTAGTGTGGTGCCGCCTGACGGTCAGCTGCTGTAGTGTGGTGCCGCCTGACGGTCAGCTGCTGTAGTGTGGTGCCGCCTGACGGTCAGTGTAGTGTAGTCCTGTCTAATGGCCCAGTGTAGTCAGTCCTGTCTAATGGTATAACCACGGCCCAGTGTAGTCGGTCCTGTCTAATGGTGTAGCCACGGCCCAGTGTAGTCGGTCCTGTCTAATGGTGAAGCCACGGCCCAGTGTAGTCGGTCCTGTCTAATGGTATAACCACGGCCCAGTGTAGTCGGTCCTGTCTAATGGTGTAGCCACGGCCCAGTGTAGTCGGTCCTGTCTAATGGTGTAGCCACGGCCCAGTGTAGTCGGTCCTGTCTAATGGTGTAACCACGGCCCAGTGTAGTCGGTCCTGTCTAATGGTGTAACCACGGCCCAGTGTAGTCGGTCCTGTCTAATGGTATAACCACGGCCCAGTGTAGTCAGTCCTGTCTAATGGTGTAACCACGGCCCTGTGTAGTCGGTCCTGTCTAATGGTGTAGACACGGTCCAGTGTAGTCGGTCCTGTCTAATGGTGTAGCCACGGCCCAGTGTAGTCGGTCCTGTCTAATGGTGTAACCACGGCCCAGTGTAGTCGGTCCCGTCAAGTGCTGTAACCATGGCCCAGTGCAGTCGGTCCTGTCTAATGGTGTAGCCACGGCCCAGTGTAGTCGGTCCTGTCTAATGGTGTAGCCACGGCCCAGTGTAGTCGGTCCTGTCTAATGGTATAACCACGGCCCAGTGTAGTCGGTCCTGTCTAATGGTGTAGCCACGGCCCAGTGTAGTCGGTCCTGTCTAATGGTGTAGACACGGCCCAGTGTAGTCGGTCCTGTCTAATGGTGTAGCCACGGCCCAGTGTAGTCGGTCCTGTCTAATGGTGTAGCCAGGGTCCAGTGTAGTCGGTCCCGTCAAGTGCTGTAACCATGGCCCAGTGCAGTCGGTCCTGTTAGATGCTGTAGCCACGACCCATTGTAGTCGATCCTGTCAGGTACTGTAACCATGGCCCAGTGCAGTCGGTCCTGTCAGGTACTGCAGTCGCACTTCTGATCCCCGCAGCCATCATAGCAGCGCTCCAGGACTTCGAGGGACTCGTCCTGTGCCTGTCGTCTGGCACGTTTCTCGTCTTCCAGGCGCTGCTCATCGCTGTAATGGTGTCACGGTGAGCAACAGGGTGGTGACATTGCTCACCACCAAAGGTGATTCAACTTGTGCAAGAAGGGAGTGCTGAAAATGTGATTAAAGGGAATACGTGTTTTGTCCAACAAGCAAATCAGAATCAGAAAGCAATGCAGCCCATGCCTCGCCCACACCTGCGCTGTGTGCTGATGCAGCTCAGCTCTTCAATGCCACGGAAGATCGGCGCTCTGCAGCGCCGTGTGCTGCAGCTGATGGACATCCACGGACCACTGTTAGTATCGGCCAATCGAGTCAACATCCATTGCGCATATCGACAGCATGATTTGCCTGCTCCCTGGCGGCGAGCATGCAGAGGCCAGGGCTCTGTATGTGGGCACGGCTCTGCATGCGGAGGCGAGGCTCGTCCGATTGCCGTAGAACTGATGTCACCGATTTACAATGTCCACGACGCATTTATCGAGTTTCCAGATCATTCCCGGCCCGGTCCTGATGGGTGACCAGTCGCATGTGCCGGTGCCTTGTTTCCTAATGGCCGGTCTGTCGCATGCACATCAGACGTCGTTTTTGTCGGGGCGGAACGATACTGCCCGCTTCAGATAGTACCCGCTTCTCAGTGGCATTACTGAAGAATTGTTTCTAAAGAGCTTTCTTGCCTCCTTCAATAATTAACTCGAGCAAATATGGGACGTAGCTTAAACCGGTCGGACCTTTCCAACAGGGCGGAGTTCGTTAGGATGATTCCTTTGCATTCTGCCTGTTGGGCATGCTAAACTGTCTACTCAGTATAGTTGTGTTGGTCTCCGTGCCTAAAGCGGAGGGACTTTTCGTAGGCGTGTGATGACGTATGTTCGTTATCCAACGCCGGGGAGAATCACGACGGCCTACGAGGAGTGCCAGTTCTCGCCTGTCGCCTCTCCAGATGCTTTGTGAATCATCGGCTTAGCAGCGCCAGCGGAGCAGACTGTTTTGATGGTGGGCTGTCCGCTGGTGGTAGCGAGTGCTCAACTGAAGGGAACTGTTTGGCACGCGCTCGGTTGTCCGGAGCTGCATCACAGTAAATGGGGATGGGTAAGTCGCGCCCGTCTGACCGAAACAGATGGAGACAGGGGCAAAGACAAAAGCAGTGACAGAGACAGAGGCAGAGGCAGAGACAGAGGCAGAGACAGAGACAGAGACAGAGACAGGGACGGAGACGGAGACGGAGACGGAGACGGAGACAGAGACGGAGACGGAGACGGAGACGGAGACGGAGACGGAGACGGAGACGGAGACGGAGACGGAGACGGAGACGGAGACGGAGACGGAGACGGAGACGGAGACGGAGACGGAGACGGAGACGGAGAGGAACGGAACGGAACGGAACGGAGAGAACGGAACGGAGACGGAGACGGAGACGGAGACGGAGACGGAGACGGAGACGGAGACGGAGACGGAGACTGATACGGAGAAGGATACGGAGACGGAAACAGAGACAGAGAGGGAGAGTGAGACAAAGGCAGAAGCAGAGACAGAGACAGAAACAGAGACAGAGACAGAGACAGAGACAGATACAGAGACAGACACAGACACAGAGACAGATACAGAGACAGAAACGGAGACGGAGACGGAGACGGAGACGGAGACGGAGACGGAGACGGAGACGGAGACGGAGACGGAGACGGAGACGGAGACGGAGACGGAGACGGAGACGGAGACGGAGACGGAGACGCAGACGGAGACGCAGACGGAGACGGAGACGGAGGGGAGAGTGAGAGGGAGAAAGATATAGAGAGAGAGAAAGAGAGGGGAGAGAGGGAAATAGAGAGGGAGAGAGAGAGGGAGGGAGAGGGAGAGAGATCACAGTAGTCCAGAGTCCTAAGCTCATCACAAATCCCAATAGCTGTCCCTCCGCTTGCCGACGCGGTCCTTATAAGTCCCGACCCATGGGCGCGGCCTGCCTCAGGCGCCATGCGACACACGCGTTACATTCCTCTGTAGCTTGCAGTACATATTCTCATTTGTCCTTGATGGTTCCTGCTGTCGAACTGTCGAACGAGACGTCTGGTTTCTCTGCGGCCGCTGGGGTGCATTCTGGGGTGTTACAGCCCCAGGCCTGGCCAGCTACTTGCTGCACATATTCGGCTGGCATATCTGCCGCTTCCATTGTGCACACCCTCCTCGGCAGGAAGTACGTGTGAACGGTCATTTCCTCTGGACGGTCGCCGGGCGGTGTCCCCCTCCATTCTTGTGTTTTACAGTCGGCCGCAGCAATGCCCAGCGCCGACCCCGGCTGCTCAAGGGCTGTCGAGTTTCACCTGTGTTGTTGTGAGGTCATGTCAGCTTCCTGCACGTAGTGCATCTGGTCTTGCTTTCGTCGGGGTGTGAAACTCATAGGTGGTTGGTGACCTACCGTCAGGCTGCCCTGGTTACGGCTTGGGCAGCTTTGTCGACCGATCTGGTTGTGCAGTTGGCGGTCCAGGACAAATGCAGACTTTCTTACAGCCACATGCATAGTGTCAGCAGACTAAGTTCTGTCAAGTTGATTGGGTGAAGCACAGCTTGGACATATGTAAGGGCAGCGTGGCAGTTGCGACTGACCACTTACGTTTAAGAATACACCCACTCTTGACTTACATGTACTGCTCTCATGGCAATGCAACGCCTGGAAGCTGGTCGGTGAGTGTCCCCCCGAACACCACCCAGCCACCACCGGCAGCAATGGAACCTCACCCAGCCACCACCGGCAGCACCGGAACATCACCCAGCCACCACCGGCAGCACTGGAACATCACCCAGCCACCACCGGCAGCACCGGAACATCACCCAGCCACCACCGGCAGCACTGGAACATCACCCAGCCACCACCGGCAGCACCGGAACATCACCCAGCCACCACTGGCAGCACCAGAACACCACCCAGCCACCACCGGCAGCACCGGAACATCACCCAGCCACCACCGGCAGCACCGGAACATCACCCAGCCACCACTGGCAGCACCGGAACATCACCCAGCCACCACTGGCAGCACAAGAACACCACCCAGCCACCACCGGCAGCACCGGAACATCACCCAGCCACCACTGGCAGCACCGGAACATCACCCAGCCACCACTGGCAGCACCGGAACATCACCCAGCCACCACTGGCAGCACCGGAACACCACCCAGCCACCACTGGCAGCACCGGAACACCACTACCGCCAATGTGTATTCTCGCACAGGGAATGGTCTCCAACGATGAATTCCAGCATAAGGAATTCATCGTCTCCGACGGACTGGTTAAACACTGTAAAGCCATCCGTTGACAGCCACTTGCCCGCCTAAGCCACCCGTTGACAGCCACCTGTGTGCCCAAGCCACCCGTTGACAGCCACCGGCGTGCCCAAGCCACCCGTTGACAACTACCTACATGCCCAAGACACCCATTGACAGCTACTTGCGTGCCCAAGCCACCCATTGACAACCACTTGCGTGCTTAAGCCACCCGTTGACAGCCACTTACCTGCCTAAGCCACCCGTCGACAGCCACTTGCGTATATAAGCCACCCGTTGACAGCCACCTACGTGCCTAAGCCACCCGTCGACAGTCACTTACGTGCCTAATCTGGTCCCCCAGCTGTCGAGAGTAATGGCTGTTGCGACAGGTACGACACTGTTAAACAGCAGCCTTTACTGCTCGCCATAGCGTTGACAAAATTAGTCTGATAACAACGGTTGGAGCATTCGCCCTCGATCACCAAATCTTCACACCAAACCGCAAAGATATGGTACCGACAAGTGAAACACGTGTATGAACAGCACCGAATGCGACGTTGACTTTGGATTGTTTTCAGATCTCACGCCAGCCGAGAGACTGCCCTTCTGATAGTACTCAAGTTCACGTGGCTTCTTTATTGTGAGTATGGCACCACCTTGTGTTCGTCGTGTCGGCCAATTTGAAAGAGTTGTGTTGTGTTGATGTAAACTGTCCTGCCAACAATTTCAATACTTTATTGCCAAGAAAACCTCCTACATAAATTGTCGTGTTGTCAGTCATGGATATAATAACGTGCAGGATCCCACTGCATACTTTATGAGAGGCTACGGTTTAATGTTATGACAGTCATGGATGACAAATTGAGACAAATTTGAACATGGATGACAAATTGACAAAACTCTGAGAAGTTGCCATATTGAAGTCACATGTTGGTAAAGTGATGCAAATGCGATGGAGTAATCAATGACCCTTAATCCATGTTTAGCACTATGTTGACGCTATGCGAGCTGGTACAGTCTTATGCAATCAATTGGAAGGCCAGTGCATAGGCAACAAGACTTCCAAGTAATGGTGTGGGTGGAAAACTCCACAAACTGTCGCAAGTGTACAGGTGTATCTTCCGTGTCGTGTAGAAAATCAGCAACGCACCTCGTTGGATGAATTGCAAGTGATGACCACATGTCTTCAGATCTTGAAGTGCCGCGAAATGATTCCTTTTCGCACGATAGGTTAGTCCTGCGACATTTCGCAAGCCCATGTAATAAATTAAATAATTTAGGTATTGACACAGCAGTGTGGCAAAGCCTAGCGCGTCCTGAAGACAAGTGAAGAAAAAAATTATCTTGCATTGCATCTGATCACAGATAAATTTGCAACAGAACATCATGTGCAACGCTCGCATTCCTCGCGGCGAATAGGCGCTGTGCTGTTCAACAACCGCACCGTGAAAACGTGACCAAACTCATCCACATGCCCACATACAATCGACGTAGGAAGGTCAGGAGACGAGACTACTTGAGTATGACACAGATTGGATATCCGTACGAATATCAGTTTGATACGGAAAACGGAGCGGATTAGATAGAGCTTGGCAAACAGAAACGGATACGGTTTGGATAACGGATTAGCTCTCTATCTTCTACCGTGGAAATACAAAATTGAGCGAGATAATCATACATCGTGGTGTTTTCTACAAACTCCCTTACGACATAAAACGTTTGGAATAGTTGAGATTCGTAGTTTTTTTCATTGTCTAAAAAATATATGATGCCACTGATCAGAAACTATATTATCATACTCGTTTTCACAGGTACCCTCGATGTGAAACACGTGTAAAAGTAGCATAAGCTGGATTCATTAAATTGTTCCATCAATTTCCAGTCATCATCAAACTGTCATGCAAACAAAATTATTGCAATCGCACAATCGCCAAGGAGGGGGCGTCTACTGTGTTTTCAGTTTTTGTCACGCCCGCTCTGGTGATCATCGCCAACGAGTTGAGCGAGAAGAGGCAGGTGCAGTCGGCACTGCAGGGCCTCCTCTCGGGCCTGGTTCTGATGTTCCTTCAGCTGGCCATCAACCGCCGTCAGCTGGACCTGAGGGTAGGCCGACGGCGTCAACCACGTCGTCGATGCGGGGGCCGATAGCTAAGTGGACGGCACGCTGATATTGGAACCGTAAGGTTTCTGGTTCAAATTGCACTGACTCCTTGGGATTTCGGCTTCCCTACAAGGATCATCCCTTATGGTGTTGTGACGATGCAGGCCAACACAGCTACAGAAGTTCAAGGAAGTCAGGAAGAAGGCACTGAGAATGCTCGGAGCAATAAATAGGAATGTATCATACAGAAGTGAGGAAGTCATCAGGAAGCTTTACTGTGCATATGTCAGGCCACATTTGGAATACTGCATCCAAGCTTGGTCTCCTAGCTATGAAAAAGATTGTTGGCTTTTAGAGAGAGTACAAAAGAGGGCTACAAAAATGGTTAATGGCATAAGCAACCTGGCATATGAGGAAAGATTTAAGAAATTGAATATGTTTTCACTTAGATAAAGAAGGCTGAGAGGAGATCTCATCGAGGTCTTTAAATTTGTCCATGGTCTGGAGAGGGGATATCTTGGGGAAGTGTTTGAATTGAACAGAAATGATGCAATTAGAGGTCATAAATTCAAAATTAAAGTTAACCACAACAGAACAAGGTTAAGGCAGACTTTCTTCACCAACAGGGTAGTAGAACACTGGAATCAGCTGCCAGAAAACATTGTCAGTAGCAGCACATTGAACATCTTTAAAAACAGCATAGGCAATCATAAGAATAGAGGGCTTGCTTTTCAGAAAATACAGGGAAGGCTGATTGACAGATTTGATGGGCGAATGGTTCAGTGTACAGAGAGCAAACAAGAAGGGCCCTTGTGGCTCATAGTTGCACGAATCTTTTATGTCTTTATGTCTTTATGTCTAAGTCGTAAACGTAGCTGGGCTTTACTTACAGTCCCGCCTGTGCGTGCGGTACGCACAGCAGTGTTGTTCTGTGGACCGATGTCGACTCCTGGGTAAGAGGTGATGGTCTTGTCAGCAAGCCCGACTCGCAGCCGGAAGGCTGCCGGTTCTAGGCCTGCTGACTGCAAGTCTTAGAATGTTTCGGCGCGAGAGCTTGGTGATTCTCCACGACAGAGCACCTGAGATAAACCATCCGATGTGCTGCTATTTAATGTTCGAGTGGTGCTAAGTGGTATTGCTGATCGTCTAACCAGACCTGACACCTCATGCTGCACAGTTCAGAATTAATGAGTATCCCGCTAAAACTCAGTGAATGAAGGCTGTTATCATTGAATGCGATGGATGCTCCGCCACACTGCGCTCGTAACACGTATACGTAAGTGTCTGTGACGTTTAGCATTTCAATAACCGTGCGCCCTTGAATCCATAGGTGGTCGCAGTCCAGGTATTCACCAGCCTCGTGATGGGTTTCTCCAGCTATCTCATGTACCAGCTCCATCAATGGGCATGGTACAGGCTCTTCATCTGGACATTCCTGGGTACGTTACAACATGAAGACAAACTCGACATAAGAGAGGATTCTATAGATATGCTGACTTGAGCGTTGGGTGCCAGCAAGCTTTTCACGTGTTGTCCTTTGTTTTAAACACCACATTTTATATCGACGTGTGCTGAAGATTATTGTTCAGCAACGCTCTTCAATTCGTCGTAAAAGTATGCCACTCGTTAGACCCCATATGCAATGGTAATGCCGACATCGGGGTATCTCCGGTGGAAGAAAGAAAGCAGGTAGGTAGCTGATGTCACTCAAGAACTCTGAGTCACGCGTGCGCAACATGTGCGCCCGAATGTTCATTAGTGTGTGCGCGAATAATGCAGTTACAATGTATGGAAGTATGTCTCCACAAAGTATGATGCGAAGTGCATTTATTAAAGTAACTTGCCTTCAGATGTTGATTTAATTGTCACTTACACTGATATATTGCATATATTGTTACCTTGCGATTTTCTGGAACCATATTCTGGTAGTCATCCGCCATAGGCAGCGGGTCGTCGGGGGCAGCGTCGGCGGTCCGCCGCCGACTACCGGCCACTGATGCGCTGAACAGAAATAATGCATCCGAAAGGATGCATTTTCCCTTCAATTTTGGCGTGGCAGGGCCAATGTTGTTTGGTATAGATCAATGCTAGAACTTTCATTTTTGTCGTGCCACCATTCGGCGACTCTACAGAACCTCTGAGCAGCAAATGTCGGCGCTTCACACGCATAGAGTCATTGCTAGAACCTCGATAACGTCGGAAAGCTCCATGTTAAAATGTGAAAAAATGACCCGGTTGTATTTGATAAATGCTGGAGTATGGCATCATAAGGGAGCTGATTGTATGCCAGTGAGTTTCCGACCATTGTAAAATCTTTCACTAATGTAGAACATATGGTATGCAAATTTAGTTAATTTAGGGTGATAATAGGACGCAAATCCGAGATTGAGTGCAAAAATGACAGGGATAAAACTGCATGGAAGCAATTCAAGATGATACCAAAATGTACCACATTGGATTTTCGCTTAGTCAAGAGGATTGGAAATTGGCGTCACGTTACATAGACGCTGTATGAGCCATTTAATACAATAATTTCAGTTGGAAATTTCCAACATTTAACGTTGGGGGCGAAGTGACAGGATGTGGTGATTTGATAATAGAGCGAACTGCGCAGCATAAGAGAGGATGTTCAAATCTTGTTCATTTGGCCAATGGAAACTACATGCGCCTCCTGTAGAAAGTGGAAAATGATATAAATCATAGCAAGTACACTCTAGTAGTGTTCATTCACAATCCCACCACCAGAGCCGCGCCCCCAGTATTATGTCTATTCATGATTGCTGACGTGAAATGATGGCCTCTGTATATTACATATATTCGAAAATAAATCAATATCATTACGTTGGTGCTCATAGTATGAATACACATATAAACACACAAACACACACACGCAAACAGAAACACACACAGACATATATATATATATATATATATATATATATATATATATATATACATTCCGTCGCCCCCACTGTCACCAGAATCAAAGCTACATCGTCTTCTCCTGCCTTGCAGGTTTGATAATCTACACCCTGTACGGTTACCGGAAATCGAACCTGGGTCGCGGCATCGTCGACGTCGACGTGGTGTCACACACGGAGTGTGTTCGCAGTCTGGAGGAGGGTCTCGACAACGCGTCCTTCCGTCGCGAGTTGGCCGACATGGGAGTGGGCGGAGGCCGCCGCTCGCACCACAGCATCGGCGGACGCAGCTACGCCAGCGCCAGGTCGGAGCACAGGGAGAGCTTCAGGAGCGCGCGCGAGGTGGACCTTAACCAGCAGAGCTTTCGAAGCGTGCGGGAGACGGACGATCGGCTGCGAAGTTTTAAGAGCGCTCTGGAAAGCGACAGTTCCGGCACAGGCACAGTCGAAAACCACTCGACGACTAGTGAGCCGCAAGGGGCGCGCAGAGACCCAGCACATCCACCAACGTACTTGGAAGCCACGACAAGTCATACGGGTCGGACGCCTCCTTCGTCGGGCCGCCGCGGTGTGAAGAGCCTGAAGTCTGCGCCGGGACAAGGTGATCGGCGGGAAAGCTTTCAAAGTATGCAAGAAGAGGAGACGCAGATGCCTACCAGCATCGAGAGCGAAGTAGATCCGCAAGCTTTCGAAGAACAACAAACAGACTTACGAAACAAGTTCCGACGTATTTGGACAAACGACACACATCAAGATTTTCCATACGTGCAAGAGGATGGCACCTATACAAATTCACGAAATTATACATCGCGATGGGTGAAACCCTACTCCTCCGCACCTCCCACGGAAAATAACCAGCAGCATTTTAGAAACATTCGGAATCACAGAACGCCTCGACATTTCAAAAGTGCAAAAGGAAACGAAAATCAGCAGAGCTTCAAAAGCTTAAAGGATTCTGACTCACCTTCGCCGACCACAGCTGTCAAGCAGGGTACATACCAACACTTTATGTCGGGATTGCGCTCAGAGGGTTCCAGCTCCAGTGTGACAGACGAAAGTTGTTCGGAAAGCCCTTCCAGCGACAGTTCTGGCACAGCCGCAGTCGAAAACCGATCAAAGCCGACCAATCCGCGGGGCCGGCGGAGACGACCAGCAGGTCCACCAATGTCCTCGGAAACCACCACGAGTCATACTGCTCAAACACCTCCCTCGCGTCCCCGCAGCATGGAGATCCTCATCAACCCACGGAAGCTGTACGAGGAACTCTACCCGGACGCAACACTCGCGGGTGTGGCAGGCAGTGCTGTGGCTGGCAGCCAGCAGGGTGAAGCGGTCGACCGGGAACCCCACTGCACACCCGATGAATTACATGATGTGAAGAACACCACTGCGCCACCAGTTACCAACACCCAATTCAGAAGGTCCATGGCAGGACCCGAAGACCAGGGAGGTCATCGCCACCTCAAAACAAAATATGATTGGAAGGAAAGGATCCCACGGAAGCACAAAGATAGCCTTGGCCGGTTGGAAAGAAGCAGTCTATCCTCTACTTCATCAACAAGCACTGTCCCTCAACAAAGTTACCATGGCGAAGGGCATGCTCAAGCAGCCACCAAGTCAAGTACGTCTGTGTCGGCTCCCGCAGCCCAACTGTCTTTGTCATTTTCAGATATTTCCTTCGATGACATCGACGATGAAGTTTCCTCTCACCCAGCCCTGGAGGACCGGGATGATTCAAACACATTGACCATCTCGACGCCAAGACATACTGCACAGGAGAAGACAGATGACAGCTGCAGCGACGGAAGCAGTCACGACATCAGAAGTATCGAAGGTATACCATTGCCCATCACCAGGCCTGATCATCCAGCTTCCCAGTCCCTCAAAATTACCACATCCCAGGGGACGAACCGACCAACGAAAGCTGTTCAGATAAATTCAGATGTACCGCTGGCACGTGTCATACCACATTCCGAAGAATTGGAACGCGAGAAGCCAAGGGGAACGGACAGCGTGGTCCACGGGAAACACGCGGCCTGCCAGCCACTGCAGTGGCCACAGAACAGTGAGACACAGTTCGCGACACTGGAATCTGATAACTCGGAAAGCAGTCCGAGAGTGAGTTGTGCATACTACGATGGGCATGTCGAAGACGCAGCTACCGTGCGGAACGTCGACACGCGATTTGAATCCATTCCGTCTGACATACCAGAGACTCAGGTCAGGATTCGAGCCTCATTCGAAAAACTGAAGTTCCAGCCGGCCGACGGCAGTCAGAAATTGGGCGAAGCGCTGTCCAACGAGGACCAGGAGTTGGACGAAGCACAGTCCGACGACGGCCAGGAGTTAGACGAAGCACAATCCGACGACGGCCAGGAGTTGAACGAAGCGCTGTCCGACGACGGTCAGGAGTCGGACGAAGCTCAGTCCGATGACGATCAGAAATTGGACGAAGCGTTGTCCGACGACGATCAGGAGTTGGACGATTCGAGCGCGAGATCAAGCTCATCGGACGCATCGGCTGACGTCGAGCTGTCTGGCACGAGTGCCTCCGAGTGGAGGAGCGAAGCACGGCTGTCGTTCGAGTCAGATATCGCCTCAGATGGCGCGGCCCGCCCGCGGCACGCGGTGCCAGCGCACGAGCTCGCTGAACAGCTGCCGCCAGTCGGCCGTGGCCGGCGGGCCCGGCTACCGCCTCCGTCCACACAGGACCGCACGGTGGCAGACAGTGAAGGAGCGCTGACCACCGTCCAGCAGAGCCGCCGCCCTGCGGAAGTCGCCGACACGAACGCCGGCGGCCGGAGTGCGAGTGACGAAAGCGACGACAGCGGCGTGTCTGGCGCTGCCGGCGACGACGTCAGTTCCGCTGCATCACCTGCCTCCGCTACGGACACGGTGGCACCGCGGCCATTGGTGCGCAAGCAGATGCGACTGCCGGCCATACCGCTCCGCTCGCAGTGGCTGATACGCACCCAGACGCCAGCCGACGTGCCGCCTGAAGCTGATGGAGCGCCTGCCGGCTGGGATGTCGTCCCGCTCCACCGCAGTCGGAGGCTAGAGTCAGTGTCCGGCTCCAGTGGCGACGGTGCCGGTGCCAGCAGCCGTGTCCACAGTGGTCCAGGCAGTGTTGGCATCCGTAAGGAAGGTTGTAATGGACGCGGTGATCCAGACAGTGCCAGTGACAGTGATGGAGGTAGTGATGGCGCCGATGACGGGGAGAGCGACAGCAGTGAAGTGTACGTTTAGGTCGCGACAGAGGAAATAGCAGCGCTGGCCATCAGGATGGTGGCGATGACAGCGACAGCGGCTGGGAAACCAGTGACGGTAATGATATTTGAGTTCACGGGGAGGGGAAAATCATTTTTTTTAGGCGTGCCGGACCATAAAATAATTTGCGCCGCGTTTAATGCGAGTACGTTACATGCCTGTTTATAAAAGCGAGTATTTGCAAGAAAGATGCAGGTAAGTGGATATCACGTTAAAGGAATTTTACGGTATAGTTTGTGTGCTATTTTAGATACTAAAGGCTGGGGACATCTCCTTGATGTCTAAATGGTTTTTATTTTACTTTACTCCTTCACAAATAATTTGTAGTTTGGGTGGGGTGGGGTGGTTGAGAGTAGCGATAAATTGATTTTGCCAGGGTGCCGGCTTTAGCCTCCTCTTATCGAAGCACACCGAGGGATCTTTACCGTGCGAACAAGGAAGGCACCGGCAAGATTCCCGCCAGTGACGATGATCGAGGGTGTGGTCAAAGGGACACCAGACAATGGAGGCAAGGCCAAGGCCAGCAACATCAGCAGTAATTTCGGATCGCCAATGCCCTGGCGATGCCCCTCAGACCCCTGGGCTTATCATACACACAAGCGTTTCTCGCCATCAAACACCCTTGGTACACGGGTCAGTCGTTCGGTCGCTCTCCTCGCCGCTGAACCACACCACCGTGCCATCTACTGGTCGACAGAACAACCCCACATTCTGGACCACGCCGTGTGCTGGCCGATGGCGCACCAGGCACGGTGTCTCACGCGCGATTCGGAGGAGCGAGACGTCATCTTCGATGTGTCGTGCCAACTCCCTTTGTCTGGAGCGAGCTGGGCTCGTCCCAAGTTCGTGGCGTCCAAATGACGGGGAAAGTGGACACTGATGAGTCCAGGAATAACGTCGACACATCGGCATGACTAGATAATAGCCACGATTTGGCTAATGGTGATTCTGTGCAATATTAATTATTCAACCTCGACCCAAACTCCTCTTCGGTGTGGTGATGCTTTAGGTCTAAGCGGCAGTACCCTTAATCTAATTAACCATGTCAACGAACTGTAGGCTTGCTCGCTCCACTTCACCATGTGTAACCATTCTACAGCATAATCGCGGCGACACCAGACGTGAGTTATTTGAATATGGGTTTGTTAGCGTTGTTGTCATCATAAGCACTATTATCTACTCTTGGGCAGCGCAAGCGGGACTGTGAACACGCATTATGGGACCACACGTGCGCCGATGTGTTACCTTATGTATATACATGGTTTATTCGCTCGATAGTTTGGAAGGTAATTCCGTAACAAGATATCACAAAGATAGATCCGTAGTATCTTTTTTTTGTGTGAGAAATACTGACGGAAGGCCTTTTCCTAAGGGTCATACAATTACGAGGCAATTTGTCACTAATATTAATGTGTATTATAATACACAATTGTTATGCACAATTGTTCGCAGGTACGTCGTGGCGTATATCTCATACACACAATCGCTGCTCAGCAGAGCGATGCATCCAGTGGATAAGCTGGTTCAAGGGGATAAGCATCAAGGGGATCGCGCCACTCATTTGGGAATATCTGTGTTGTTATCCATTTAGTACCATTGGAAGTTGAAGTAGAAAAACAAGGCTACCTTCCAGTAGCCACCCGGGGAACGCACCCTCTCATCTTCTACATCTCGGCTGTCATTGCATGCAGTCCTGAATATGGTATGGTCAATGTCTTTGGAGAAGTGATTCCCTCTAATATATATTTTTACATTGGCTCCAACACCATTGTCGTTGCTCGCTTTCGAGGAGTCACACCAGCTAATTTTTACTTGCTGCACCTCATAGTCTAAACCAAGCAAATACGTGTGGCTGGTGTTCTTTCCTGAAGATATAAACCTACGCACAAAAAAGCGAACCGTTTCTGTAAAATCACCAAGGCTCACAACAAATCCACCAAGCGCAGGAACACATAAGCAACCTTTGAATTCGGAAGGCTGGCTTTCCTCGAATCCTCTTGCTTTCTCATGCTCCTTTAGTCAACATCGTACACGACCTATGGTATTGTCATAAAGCAGCATCTTCAAGCCCGAACTTCTTCTCTGGGAGTCCAAGTCGGTCATCAGCTGGATCGCCCTCTACTTGATAATCGGCACAATTTGCAGCACTTGCGTCTGGTTGACATTCTCGCTCTGGCATCTCCTCCGGCCAGCGATCCGCAGAAACCATTAGAGACTTTTAGCGCTCTAACCATCCTCACGAGAACATTGACAACTCGCATGCTTCGTTTCGTGAGAACAACGTTGATGCATATAGCGGGGTGGTGGCACTATGGAGACCCCGCAGCAGGAGTGAGGGAAATATCGGCCACTTATGTGAGTTGGTACGCAGCCATCTACTCCAATATATCTGCCAGAGGCAACCACGGACAGGGACCAAGACACCTCGCGATGCGAAATGGAGCCCTGCAGGATGCGTTCTCTGAGTCACATTTTCTGGATACCACCCTCCCGCACTGTAAGAGAGGATATCATAAGTCATCATCCCATGCAAGGAAATGGGCTGGAAGTCGTTAAAATAAGAGTCGCCCTACTATTGAATCCCGGTAAGAGGTCAGTCGGAAAGGCTTCTGGATGCGATTAACTTAACTGAGAAAAAAATTCAATCATAATGAGGAAAATCACGGCTACAAAACAACGCCTTTATAGAGTTATGCAAACACAATAATGGGAGTACGTTGAGCATTTTAGATGGTTCAAAAGTTGTGTTTTTCAAGTTCTTCACCTCACATAACCCTGTCAAGGAGTATATCTGCACCACATCGGTTCATTATTACTTCACTAAGGGTGCTCGTTCACACCCAATATGGTAGCTGTGTTACACTACCAGGTCATGAATCCCGCAGAACCCGAAAATAACACACTTCTGAACCATACACGGGTGGAACTCTACACCCGAACATATGAGCGTTCTTTTACACCCTCTGGTGTAGTAGCACACTTCAAAAAACGCATTTTCTGCATTTAAAAAAAATGGGCACAGAAGTTGTATGATACACTGATAGCACGGCATACAAATAATATTGCATCGTCAACAAGCACTATTCTTTAACGCTTCAAAGGATGACTACTTTCACTACACGTCGCGAAAACCTGAAAACATTTTTAGCCCATTTTCAGTTTTATTCAACATAGCCGATCAATAAAAGCGAGATAGTTCAACGCATTAGTTAAAATACTGCTTAATTCAGCACATGTCACACAGGGGAGCAAACAAAAAAAAAACGCGTCGCTTCCACTACTATACCGAACTACGGTACCGCAACGCTACTAGTTATTTCAACACTCACAGTTTTTAGATAGAGGATGTGGTCTTATCGAAGACACTTGAACTAAGGTACGGAACTACGCTAATAGTAATTTCAGGACTCAAAATTTTGGGATGAAGAGTGCGTTCTTCCCGGGGACTGGGATGCCATTGTCGATTCTCAACACGTGTCGCTGAATTAAAGCTCCGAACCACCTGTGACGTTTTGAAACTGACAGTTAAATATCGAGTGTGCCAGCATAAACATCAGCACAGCCGACTCCGCACATTGGGACAGTGTAGCATTGCTGTCCCTCCACCCATATGGTGTACCCTGCAGTCAGCTTCTGAAGGTGCGGGCTGCCATCTCTTGTCTCAGCGGAATTCGTCAGCCAGGGTTCTCGGAGCACGGCCATGGCCTGTTTGAGGACGCTTTCGGCAATAAAGGCAGTGTGTCTTGTTAGGGTACCCATGCGACGAATCACATCAAATTAACCCGGCAGTCACTGGCATGCTTACCCATACACCAGCCACTGGGAGGCTTTTAAGCCCTCAACTCGCGAACCAAAGTAAAGAACGAAACGGAAGAAATTGATATGGATAGCCCAGCACGATTTATGCAGTAATGATTTGTGCTAACCTAGAGAACATCGATATTGTCACAGGTCAGGTCCTCTAAAACAGGTTAGCATATCTCTGAATTATTTTGTGCCATAAACCCTGTTTAAAACGGTTCGCATGAGTTCACGTAAAAGTACAAAACTGTCATTTATGCATATGACATACCCATGGCCAAATCAGGTCAAGGATAAATGAGGTTATGCGGTATCATTGCGCATGTGTAAGGACCCGCTGCACGGGATACACATGCTTATGCCACAAACTGCGCCTCAGATAGGAAAATACGCTTCAATATGTTCGTATATATCCCCAAAAGGAGTCCAAATTTGTATTCCAGTTCAGCCACGGAATATTCTCAAGTTGATATGCGCGCGCTTTATCATGCATAATTTGGTTATGCTCCCAAATAATGGGTTGGGGAACTCTCCGAAGTAATATTCAAAGCCGATTCCGAATTTCGCGTCCATTTTCCCCCGCAAAATAGCCCTTCTATCGACAACACTCGCGCACACGAAATCTAGATAAAAAATTATCGCAGATGCACATACGAACCCGGCGGCCTCTGCGGCGCGACAGCGTCCCCGGCGGGGCAGAGATGTCGGCGCCACATCAGCGTCAATATAAGTCGCCGGGCGGGCATCTGGCAAATTTCTCATAAACTCTCAGAAGTGTACTGAGGTAAAAGCACATACATTCATACGAGGTAAGAATCAAGACCCAGCAACGATGGGTGAGAGTCCCATGTCACATGCACACAACCTACGAACCTGTCACTTTTGAAAATCAGACGAAGGGGAGGGGAGGTAAAAGCACTTACATTCTTACGAAGTAAGAATCAAGACCCAGCAAGGATGTGTGAGAGTCCCATTATTATAGGCACACTATCTACGAACCGGTCACTTCGAACAATTAGACGAAGGAGAAGGGAGAGGAAGGGTGCAAGGTGCTAGAGGGGCTAGAGGTGCCAGAACAATGGTGCTAACTCTATTGTTCTGGACAGCTCGCTGCTCCCGCTGTGTGCGGCTCGCGTCGACATGGTGTGAGGCATCGGACTTTGAAATGCATTGACCTTATAACCGCACAGAGGCGCCCAAGCATCCCGCTTCATGGACATCGATCCGTAACCATGATCATCAGGCATTATGAGTGATAACACAAATAGTAGTTATCGAAAGGAACCTGGTGTTCTGTATGCTAATTATAGGCCCCACATTTATATTCTAGGACAGGCCAGACAGAAAATTCGTCGTACACGCGACGGGCCATGGTGGCAGCACGATTGAAAGATTGCCTTATACGGAAACTGGAAAACTTGAGGAAAATGTATTTTTGGAAGTTTGTCTGTTTTCCAGGTGTAATCTGATCCCTCAAAATGTAAATTAGGTGGGATCCGGAGAGGGAAGTAGGCTCGTAGCCAAGAGAGGGTGGTGCTGGCGGTCGCCCCGTCCTTGGGCTTCCACTCGGCACGACTCGAAGGATCGCGCCAGGGGTCCGTACGCAATTGTCTACGGAATTTCCGTGGTGAAGATATGAAGGCTAACAACGCTGTTTATGACCACCGAGGGTGTCGTCGGTCCTCTAAGAACACTAAGAACACATGGCCGTTACGAACGCTTACATGCCCTTATGCACGTCTATGGACACTTACGAAGGACTACTAGCCCTTACGAGCATTTACATGTATTTGCGAACGTCCATGAGTCCTTTTGAAGTTCTGCTGGCGCCGACGGACGTCAACGCACGCTTACAGACTTCTAAGCGCTATTACGGACATGTTAGGGCTCTTACGATCGTCGCGAGTCCTTACAAACGTCTACGTACCATTGCAAACGTCTACAGACCTAAACGAATGCTAATCATTGGCCACTATGAATGCATACGCACCCTTACGAACATTGCGCGCCCTTACAAGATTCTACGGTACGTTGCAAGCGTTTGCTTACCCCTTACCAAATACTGAATCGAAGTCTTTTCCAATGAATCTTCGACGTCCTACATCTATATACATGTGTATATGTATGCATATGCATCACTCTGGGCGGTCTGGATTCCTGCATTATAGCAGTGCCACGTTTGACCTAACATTGTTTACTTAAACGAATACACTGTGTAACTCGTTACCACCCGAACTGCTGCGACTTCCCGTGCCAATCGTCGGTCGCCACCTGAGGCGGGATCAGTCTGACCGCCGTCCGAGACGGTCTGAATTGCTGCTCTCCCCAATTATTGTATTCTGACTTCCTACATTATATATTACCAGCTGTGGAACTGTTCAGTGATGACCTTTTCTGCTCCACTGTTTTATCATATTAACGCGAGGTTGTATTAGCCACAAGTTCATTCTGGATTAGCTTAATACAAGTATGTACATGTATCACTCTGGGTGAAGCGAAATGTATATAGAACATTGGAGCTGACATGTAATTGTTACTTTTATTATGTGGCCACACCGGCCACTTGTCGACGTGGAGACAAGTGGTCAGAGAAGAAAGTCAGGAGTCAGGGGTTTCTGGAAGTTTGGAAGCCCCTTTGCTGCTGTTACTGCTGCCAGAACTGTAGACCAAACGTCGCTGCCCGAAGCTTTGCTGCCGCCGCTACAACTGTGACGTCTTCCACAGCTGATGTCGCCGCTGTTGACCGCTCACACCCCTGACAGAGACCGTCCCGTGCTGAGCTCCGCGGTGTCTTCAGGTGCCCGGTGGCCGCAGCATCGACAAGATAAATTAATGTGATGTATCAAACGTGTATGTGCAATGCGTGTGTCCGGCAGCACCTCAGGCGTGTCCATGAGGAAATGGAACGGCATATATTTAACTCCACGCCACCTCAACCAGGTTCTCAATATGATCAATAAACACGAAATATATCCACACAACACACCACGAACAATTTTGTCCATCAGATACATCACAGATCTCGTCTCGTCTTTCTTCAGTTCAGGGCTTTTAGAATACTTCTGTCGAGGGTAAGTTACTTTCTGTCCCGGTACTCATTCACCTTAATCCAAGCGGCACCTGCGCTTCGATTTGGCAGGTGGCGTTGGACGTAACCTCCCAGGTGAGTCCAGATGGCGTGCGGATCATCAGCAAACGTGCGGATGTGGACCAATTCCTCTGTGCGCCACACCTTGCGGGATGTTTTATGGTCTGAAAGGTGATGTATGATTATTCACAATCAAGGTACCCTGCTCCCTATTCAGGGGTACTCATTGCACGGGGAGAAACCGGACTTAGACATAAAGACCTAATGACATAAAAGATTAGTGCAACTATGAGCCACAAGGGCCCTTCTTGGTTGCACTCTGTTACACTGAACCAGTTGCCCACCAAATATGTCAATCAGCCCCCCCTGTAATACTGAAAAGCAAGCACTCTATTCTTATAATAATTGTCTATGCTGTTTTTGAAGATGTTCAATGTGCTGCTACTGACAATGGTTTCTGGCAGCTGGTTCCAGTGTTCTACTACCATATTGGTGAAGAAAGTCTGCCTTAACCTTGTTCTGCTGTGGTTAACTTTAATTTTTAATTTATGACATCTAATTGCATCATTTCTGTTCAATTTAAACATTTCCTCAAGATATCCCCTCTCGAGACCATGGACAAATTTAAAGACCTCGATGAGATCTCCTCTCAGCCTTCTATATCTAAGTGAAAACATATTCACTTTCTTCAATCCTTCCTCATATGCTAGGTTGCTTATGCCATTAACCATTTTTGTAGCCTTCTTTTGTATTCTCTCTAAAAGCCAACAATCTTTTTCATAGCTAGGAGACCATGCTTGGATGCAGTATTCCAAATGTGGCCTGACATATGCACAGTCAAGATTCCTGATCACTTCCTCACTTCTGTATCATACATTCCTATTTATTGCCCCGAGCGTTCTCAGTGCCCTCTTCCTGGATTCCTTGGTCTGTTTTGATGCCCCCAATTTTGTGTTTAGACTAACACCTAAATCCTTCTCCTGTTGAGTCACTGATAGCACTTGGCCACCCATCAAGTATGGAGCCTTCATATGCTGCTTACCTACATGCATGATTTTGCACTTATCAAAATTAAATTTCATTTGCCATTCTTCGGACCACTTCACAAGTTCGTCTTTTTGCAGCGAGATATGCTCATCTTGACCTGTTATTGCCCTAAAGACCTTCAAATCATCCGCAAATTTCAAAACTTTACTGCTTAGGCCACTTTCAATGTTATTTACAAATATAATGAACTGTAGTGGCCTCAGTACTGATCCCTGGGGGACTCCACTAAGAACATTTTGTCATGATGACTTTGTACCATTTAGCACCACTCTTTGCTGTTTATCTGAAAGCCACAACTCTATACATTTTAAGATGCTACCTGCAATACCATGGGACTGAAGCTGTATCATTAACCGTTTATGGGGTACCTTGTCAAAGGCCTTACTGAAGTCAAGATATGCTACATCAACCTGATTTCACTGATCAAATTGTTCTGTGGCAAAGTTCAAATAGTCAAAGAGATCTGTGAGACACGATCGTCCTTTTCTAAACCCATGTTGAGTATCTTGAATCAATCTGCTACCTTCCAGATAACTAACTATTTTATCCTTGATAATTGATTCGAGTACCTTGCAGACTAGGGATGTGAGACTTACTGGCCTATAGGTTTCAACTTTGCCTCTTTCTCCTTTCTTGAAAATAGGAACTACATTTTCCTTTTTCAATCGGTTGGAATTTCATTTTGTGAAACCGATCTACAAAATATTATACTAAGTGGAAATGCCAGTTCCTTTTCAGTTTCCCGCAACACCCTAGCATAAATTTCATCAGGTCCTGCTGCCTTGTTTGGCTTTATTTTCCTGATATGATTGTAAACAACATCACTATCAATGAAACCAACATCATTTATCCGATCACATGTCACTGAACTATGATGTACGGTCGGCAGATTGGTCATATCTTCCAATGTAAACACTGATTTAAACTGCTTGCTCAGCTCCTCAACCATCTCACTATTCTCACCCAATGTAGTCCCGTTTACTTCCAGTGGATCAATTGTGCCAGAAACTTTACTCAGCTTGTAGAAACTAAAGAACTTTTTACTGTACCCATTACAGTTTCTAGCTAAATCCAGTTCTTTTGCTCGCTTTGCTTCTCTGGTTTTTTGCTTCACAGTGTCTCTAGCTTTTCGATACGCCTTTAGATTAAGGACATTTGAAGCTTCTTTAAAGACTCTAAATGCAGTTTTCTGAGCCTAAATTGCTTCTAGCAAGTTTGGTGTAAGCCATGCTGGCTTTCCTACCCTTCTTTTGCGTCTTTGCTTTTGGGGGACATGTCTAATCTGAATTTCCTTCAAGTAAGATTTGAACTTTTCCCACATTTCACAGGCATTTAAATTGGATAATTCTTCTTCCCATCTGATGGCACTTAAAGCCGCTCTCATGCAGTCAAAGTTTGGTCTGTTGAAATTTGGAACCTTTACCGAATTATCCTTAATAATTTCCCCTACATGTGCCTTGAATCTACCTATGTTATGGTCACTTCTTCCAAGAGTTTCTCATACAGTCAAGTCTTGAACCAAGTCACTTAAATCCGGGAATACAAGGTCCAAGAATGAGCCATGCCTGGTAGGATCCGATACAAACTGGTGTAAGAACAGGTCCTCCTCAAGGCATTTCCTAAACATTTTGCATGGTGAGGAGCCAACGCCGACATTTTCATAACCTTTTAGATTAAAGTCACCAAGAATAAGGCACTTCCTCTTAAAGTTTCTACTGAATTCCTCACAAATCACCTTGTCAAGCTCCAGTTGCTGAGAATCTGGCAGGGTTCCTGATCGGTAGAAAGCTCCTATCCTCAGTGTATTGCTGTTGCCCTTTCCCACAGTGACATCAAGCCAAATGGACTCCACAGACACATTTTTGTCCCCTCCTGCTACTTTTTGAGAACTGAATAAGCTATTCATATAGAGCATTACACCACCCCCTTCATTGCTGGACCCCTATTGCACGAAAACATATTTATCCCTGGATCTCATAGTCCTGCAAGTTATCTCCAAAATACCCTTCACTGACCCATGCCTCCGTAATGCAAACAAAATCTGGTTCCTCCTCAACAACATAACACTTGAATTCATCAAATTTGGACCGGATACTCTGAGCATTAAAAATCATACACTTAACAAATGCTCCATAACCACCTTTGGCTTTTTCATACTGAGTTCTATTAACACTAGATGAACTATCACGCTGTCTCCTTGAACTACTGCGGTCCCTATTTGCTGACTTTGAGGTTCTATCGCCTTGGCTGACACTATTTCAATATTCCTGAGTTGGCAATGCAATTTCATCCCTCCCCACCCCATTTCCTAGTTTTCCTGAAGGACATGCTCATACACTTTGCCTAACACATGGACCCCCTTCTCAGAAAAGTGCAGGCCATCCCTCTGATAGAGGTCCCACGATGCATAAAACCTATACCACTCGTCTACAAAGGTGAAACCTGGCTCATGGCAGAGCTTACCTACCCTGGCGTTGGCTGCCTGTGCCCTAGAGCTCCACTCAGGGGAGGCTCTAGCCCAAGGCAAAATTGCTGTTACAATGACTATTGTTACCCTGCAAAGTGGCCAGAAGGGCCCCGTAGTCCCGCAGAAGCTCCTCACTCCTAGCAGGACCTATGTTATTTACCCCTACGTGCACTATAACTGAACACTGGTGATCACTGGTGACCTGTGCCACCACTGGTACTCGGTCCTTCACCTTGGCACCAGGCCTGGTGATGCATCCACTTATCATGGCGGGGGGGGCGTTCATTTGGAGGAGCGTCATCTTCTCGAAGAGGCATCACTGCGAAAATCCAATGGGGAGCTTCGGTGAAAATTCGTTGAGCGGTCGGAGAGAGTGCACTTGAGCCTCCCTGGTGGGGCGCCTTTCGTGGTCAGAGGGGTCTTTTTCCATGGGGTAGAAGTAGGATGGATGGGGTGGGGGAATTTCTCAACTTCTCCCCGTTCCCCGTGTATCTTCCAATGACCAATTGAACGTCGCGTGAATAGAGGAACATTTCATATGATTGACGTGTATGCACGGAAAACGCACGAAGCGAAGGGGAGGATACAATGAATTACAGCCTTTCCATCAGTCATCGTCGTGGATTATCAGTAGATAGACTGACTGCAAGCGCTACAGCTCGACGAGACACCGGGCTTGTGCAGCGTCGTACCAGTGTCGGGCAGTTCGTGCCAATGGGTGGTGGCACGATAAAAAACAAATATAGATTGATGTCGGATGACAATGACCTTTGGGATTGTGCATAAACACTGATATATTCTGTATATTTTTATTTGTATATTCTGATTAAAACATACAAAATATACCATAATTTTCGCCAGGGAAGTTGACGCAATTTAGAATAGGTAGGATGGTTCTGCAGCTTTTTCCGGAACAGGACTGAGGTAATCACTAAGTATGGTTTGTTCCATACTTGCCCTGAAACAGTACGTGCTGAGAGCGCGAGACGTTGCACAGCACAGACACCAGTTACTATCGTGCCAAGCTTACTTTCGTTTTCAGTCGTTTAGGTGGTGTCTGGTCATCCGACCACCACCAGCCCGGCTGATCGGCGTTTGGTGCGACGGCGGGTTCGTGCTTGGTCCGGCCTGATTCGACCTGTCCCAAGCAAGATCGGTTCCAGTTAGCAGAGACTTGGAGATACGCCAACTGCTAGCGTTATCCTGGAACCTACATATTCACATGCACCTTTCTGCGCTATTGTCGGGCGGGCCTCAACAGCGGACAGGACCGCCAGAATAGTCTGTTTGTGTGTTTATTTGGTGGTTCACAACGCACTTTATGCACATTTACGGCTAATGGCGCCGCTCACACTGCTTCGCCGGTGGGCCGCGGGATTGGAAAATGTCCCGAGTGGCGCTAGTGTCGAACACGGAACCTTTGGTACCCAGACTTGTTTGTTTATTGGGTGGTTCACGACGCACTTTATGCACATTCACAGCTAATGGCGCCGCCCACACTGTTTCGCCGGTGGGCCGCGGGATTGGGAAATGTCCCGAGCGGTGCTAGTGTCGAACCCGGGACCTTTGCTACCCAGAGACCAACACCTTAACCACTCGGCCACCCCCGCTCCTTTCGTACCCAGAGCCCAACACAGTAGTCTGTGTCGTCGCATACAGACACTTGAATGTGAATAAGGATCATATTTGAGTGTGTCAGTGGGATATATTGGCGATAATAAGGACCATCTCCCGGCTACACAATTGGTTGTTGCATTTATGCACATTTATGGACATTAAGTGGTGTCTTAGACCATTATGAATGCTTGCACCCAGCCATGGACAAATTGCCGATGTAAAACAAAACAGACCCACATACTCTTTCAATAATCCCATATTTGCTTTGTCTCATAACTTAGCCAATGGAAGAATTTCCAAAATTTGCATTCTGGAGACTTAGATTGGACCAGCAATATTCCTTTGAACTTCCAGTTTTGGAATTGACCCACTAGATGCACATATCTTAAAAGGGTGGAGTGTAATTCCAGACAGATTTAAGTTTAAAGAGTCGTATCGGAATAAGTTTCACGGATTTGTTGTTAATATATAGCTTCCGTCCCTGTCAAAGTGATCAACTTTGTCTAGTTTTGTTGACCACATGGCTTCTTAACGGGACTTATATGTGATAAGGATTTGTCCAGTTTGGTGATGCTCTGTACCTACATGAAATGCGGCATTTCTCGTGAAAGTGCGTACCGGTTACTTCTTTGGAAGAATAGTATAGCTCAACAGAAAGTCGCAAATGGGCCACTTTTGGAACCATAGGCATTTTGCAAATTTTCAAACCATCAAATGGTAATAAATTGCATGCGTGAATGTCAATATTCATAGTATTATGACAATGGGGCTCACCGGTTGCCGTTTCACCTCTCCTTGTCTAACCAGGAGCATCATAGCTGTTGCAGGTATATCCAGCCAGCTTCCACATTCTCCCGTTCTCCTTGGTTCTGACGGATCATAATCATTGATCAGGACAACCATCGAACGCAAAAATACCGACTGTCCATTAACACGCGCCCTGGAGGGCCTCTGAAAATTACGCGCACTGGAGGGGGTGGCGGATTCCGCACCCCCCCCCCCCATAATATCTCGGCTCCCATTGAGGCTAGAGCAACGAAATTCGCAAGGTGGATGGGCACGATAGTTAACTCTATTGTGTGCAAATGTCGTGGCCTTAGGTCAATATCTTCAAGGTCAGATGAGGTCAAAAAAGCAAACTTTTTCTGGTTTTCTGGAAAGGAGTGAAATACATGAATAAAGTATGGAACGCTTAGGAACACAATGACAAACAGTGGATTTTCGGATGTGTAGTGACATGCAAAATGACATCAATCGCATGACAGTCATTTGCATTTATGACAACATTCCAGTTGACCAAGTTTGGTTCCATTAGCCTGTCATGAACTTGACTTGACTTGACCTCGGCGACCGAACATGACTTTTAAATTACATAGCATAACAATATGCACCAAACAAGTCGCTAGTGTTGTCCCTTTTGCCAATATACGGGATGTGCATGAGCACCGGTTTTTGTGGTTTGGCGCTCCGATTTTTTTTACTTCAACGGCCCTTAATTTAACAAAATGCTTGTCGATTTTCATTTTTCTTGCTTTACACAATGCGGCGGTCATTTCTAAGCAGGTACGGAAAATGGCGGATATCGGTCGGTACAATATGGAGGGGTGTACGAAAAATCGGGGGGTGGGCGGATTTCGCCATCCACCCCACCAGTGCGTGTGTTAGCCTGCCATGAACTTGACCTGACTTGACCTCGGTGACCTGACATGACTTTGGAACAATGTAGCACAACAATATACATCAAACAAGTCGCTAGTGTTGCAAAGAACACTTCCTTTTTGTCGATATACGGGAAGCGTAGATGGGCACAGCAAGGAATGTTATTGTGTGCAGATTTCATGACCTTAGGTAAAAATTCTCAAAGACAAATGAGATCAAAATATCAAAATTTTCGGGTTTTGCGTGGCTTCGCTTGTCTTTGTTATGGATCATTGTGATTGTATTTAAATGCTCCATGGGGATCAATGATGTTTTGTACATTCCTTATGATGCATTACAGATTCTACACCCGGAATTTGACCTCAGGTCAGCATAGTAGCACTTTATCAGGCCATTACCTCCTCCAGTTACCGGAACTGGGCCGCCCGCCTGACTCCTCCGTTGGGCGGCTCGGGGCAATCGGCTTTCCAAAGAAAGGAGTGAAGTACATTAATACAGTATGGAAACGCTTAAGTACACAATGACAAACGTTAGTTTTCAGGATATCAAGAGAGTAGCATGCAAAGTGACAGTGATCGCATGACAGCCATTTGCACGTATGACAACATTCCAGGTGACCAAGTTTGGTTCCATTAACCTGTCGTGAACTTCACCCGACTCGACCTCGATGACCTAACATGACTTTAAAACTATATAGCATAGCGATATACATCAAACAAGTCGCTAATGTTGCCAAGAACACTTACCCTTTGCTAATATTCGAGAAGCACATCAGCGCCGACTGTTATGGTCTGGCGCTGCGATTTTTTAACTTTAACGGCCCCATACACAAACAATGGCACACAAACAATGGCGCATATCGGCCGGTAAAATCTGGAGTTATCTACGAAAAACCGGGGGTGGGGGGTGGGCGGATTTTTTCAGACTGTAGCAACGAAACACTTTAGCCGATATACCCGTTTCGGAACCATCGGATGACCCTTCTGGGAATCTCCTGGGATGACCTTTTCGGACTCCTTGACCGTGACTGGAGAGGCATGTACCTAGTGTGTCCTATTCTTAGTCTTGGATGCATCATGCGCCATTGGGTACAGACGGAGTTTTCGGACTGTTGCAATAAAGCAAATAGTAGAACGATTGCGCTGCTTGATGCCTGTGATCCATTGTGCAGTTTAGTTTGCTTCGTCTCGTGAGTGGTGACTGACTAAGACTCGGCGATCACGATGACTGCATCATTTCACATGATTAATCAGAGGACATTGTTTTCGATGTCTCCACTATTGTGAAAGCTGTGTCTCTTCCCCGACCCTAAACTTGCCCAGCCACAACTTTGGTTTCGCCCCTCCCTAATGTTAGGCGCCAAGGGAATATTTTCACCGATTGTCATCACAGTTCAGGTCTGCCGTGCTGCGATACCCCATGAAGGTCTATGTGTTTTAGACTGCATTTGATCCCTAAAATATTTTTGTTTAAGCCGGTATGTGCTTGTTGGTGTGTAGAGTGAGGGAGAGAAGGGTAACGGTGAGACGGTAACGGTGACGGTGACGGTGACGGTGACGGTGACGATGACGAGGACGACGATGACGATGACGATGACGATGACGATGACGATGACGATGACGATGACGATGACGATGACGATGACGATGACGATGACGATGACGATGACGATGACGATGACGATGACGATGACGGTGACGGTGACGGTGACGGTGACTGCGACGATGATGATAGATCCGAGCCCACTGAATGAAATGAAATGAAATGAAATTACTCAGAGTTGTGATTTTGACATGTACTGACACTGCTCTTTTAATTTTGTGACGTCGAGAGTTTTTGGACGATTTTCCCCATTGGTGAGTAACCTGAATAAACATAAACATAAACAACTTCAAATAAAAACTCAAATTTTCTGATATCTGAAAACATAGTGGGCGAAATCGGGTGAGTTTTTGGTCGGGGGGAGTCGTGCGTTGGCACTTCGCCCCCCTCCCCCCATCCCCCAATGTTTTTGAAAAATCGACACCCCTGCTGCAATGTCATTGTACCTAACTAGACTTATGACAAGTCACCTGTAGTGCTTCCATCCAGGTGTTCGGGAACAAATGGCGGCACGAGAATGCCACCCGTCACTTCTGTTGGAGCATGAGCAGTGCGTACAAGTAATCATAATGGGTGCATTTGTTGCTGCACAAGTGTCAAGTCACAATAATTTAGGAAACGCACTTTCATATGGTTTGCTAAGGCACACCCAGTACGTGGATGAGGTGTCCATGAGCGAAATGAAATTACAAAGGATTGAGGGGAGCTACTGTCCAACCCTTATAATGGGTGTAAATAGCCACCTATTATGGAATGGATTACCATTGCATCCATATAGCTCACTGTGCATCCATGATAAGCGTTAATATGCCTAGTTCCGCTTTGTTGAGTAACATTAAGGGTACCATTTGGCTCTGCTTGCGCCGTTTGGTGCGAATATTTTATGTTCTCAGTGTAGGGCCAAACTGACGGCAAGCCTGCTCACTACGATCATCTGCAATACATCTGGTGTGGGTACAGTTGGGACCCGGAGGAGGTTGGGGAAGACCATGCCAGCACTTCCTCCAGTTGATCGCTGGAGCTTTGGCCAGCCACAGAGCAGCGTGTCCGTCTCAGGTGGCCTCGTGCTCGCCGTGCCGAACACGTTTCCTGAGCGCCCGACCAGTTCTGGGTCGACAACCGTTACGCCACGCAAATAGGACAGGTAACCGGCCGGTCCGGCGACTGCACCCTTCGGCATCAAGTCGGACCGGCCAGACAGGTGTGAGAACGCTCGGCCGTCGGACCTCTGCCGTGCCTCTCACTCGACACACTGCCGGGTAAGCGCTGCGCAAGTCGCATTGAGCCCGCCAGCATGGTCGTGCCGCGCGTGGATTGTGTAGAGTGCTTGGTACTCTCGTTCGGCGAAGACCGCGTCGTCGACGGTTCGCTCGCAATCAGTTATTGTCAATGATTCGCTTGCGATTGGCATTTGCGCGTTGCCATGTTTGCGCGATGCTTGATATGCAAAGGGCGATGGGCGGCTGCCCCCTGAAAGGTTGGATAGGAACCTCCATGCGGCCGCCTTGAGGGGCCCGCAAAGATCCCTCAAGGTGTCGGTGTAGGGGCCCGTAAGCGCCCCTAAGCCAACTTGTAAAGTCTCTGGACAGAAGAAAGGGGCATCAGCCAAGGAAAAGTGCCCAGGGCCGATGAAGAGGGTCTCGAGTCAACGGAGAGGGCCCTCGTTAAGCTGTTGAGGACCTTTGGGTGGGCAAGCGTGAAAGACTTTCTGATCGACGGAGGAGGCTTGGATAGTTGGGAGAGCCCCAGGGCTGACGTAGAGGGCTCCGGTCAACATGAAGGGCCCCCGAGCTGTCAGCGGAGCCCAAGCCGATAAATGGTCCCTGACCCAATGGACAGTGTCAAAGCGTTTGGAAAGGTGCCTCCGGCTTATTGGAAAACGCCCTGGATCGTCAAAAAGTGCACCTGAGGCGACGGCGAGGGCTTAAGTTGCCGGAGAGGACATCGGGCTGTCAAAAAGGGCCCTTCAGCCGACAGATGGGACCCAAGCTGTACAAGGGCCCCTGACCTGATGAAGGGTGCCCAAGTTATTCAAAGAGGGCTTTCGGACTTACATTGGAAGCCCTGGGTTGCTAAGCACGGCTCCTGTGGGAATGGAGAGAATCCCTGGTCATGAGAGGACCTCGGGCCGTCAAAGAGGCCCCAGAGACGACATGAAGGGCCCTTAGCCGATGTATGAAGGGCCTAAAAGCCCAGAGGGATGAAGAGGATCTCGTGAGGGTTGGAGATGACTGGACTGGGATTTTTCTGGTGTTCAGAGTGGCCCCTAACCCCCATCACGCTCTCTCTCTCTCTCTCTCTCTCTCTCTCTCTCTCTCTCTCTCTCTCTCTCTCTCTCTCTCTCTCTCTCTCTCTCTCTCTCTCTCTCTCTCTCTCTCTCTTTTTTTTTTTTTTTTTTTTTTTTTATTATATATATATATATATATATATATATATATATATATATATATATATATATATATATATATATATATATATATATATATATATATATATATATATATATATATATATATATATATATATATATATATATATATATATATATATATATATATATATATATATATATATATATATATATATATATATATATATATATATATATATATATATATATATATATATATATATATATATATATATATATATATATATATATATATATATATATATATATATATATATATATATATATATATATATATATATATATATATATATATATATATATATATATATATATATATATATATATATATATATATATATATATATATATATATATATATATATATATATATATATATATATATATATATATATATATATACTCTCTCTCTCTCTCTCTCTCTCTCTCTCTCTCTCTCTCTCTCTCTCTCTCTCTCTCTCTCTCTCTCTCTCTCTCTCTCTCTCTCTCTCTCTCTCTCTCTCTCTCTCTCTCTCTCTCTCTCTCTCTCTCTCTCTCTCTCTCTCTCTCTCTCTCTCTCTCTCTCTCTCTCTCTCTCTCTCTCTCTCTCTCTCTCTCTCTCTCTCTCTCTCTCTCTCTCTCTCTCTCTCTCTCTCTCTCTCTCTCTCTCTCTCTCTCTCTCTCTCTCTCTCTCTCTCTCTCTCTCTCTCTCTCTCTCTCTCTCTCTCTCTCTCTCTCTCTCTCTCTCTCTCTCTCTCTCTCTCTCTCTCTCTCTCTCTCTCTCTCTCTCTCTCTCTCTCTCTCTCTCTCTCTCTCTCTCTCTCTCTCTCTCTCTCTCTCTCTCTCTCTCTCTCTCTCTCTGGCCAGATCCTCACACCCCGTCTCGGGGGGTTCTAATATTCAGAGCGAACCCTAACTCGTCTCTCCAATCAAATCCTCACGTCCCGTATCGGGGGGGGGGGGGTGGTGAAAGGTACCTCCTTTAATATTCAAACTAAGTGTTGCACGAAAACGAAAGAGGTGTCATCGGAAAGCGTTCGACGGGTAGGGCCCGACATCACCCTCCAACAAAATTTACCCGAAAAGTGACGTCACTAGGGTTTTCAGCCTAGGTTTTCACGACTTACATGATGTCTTTGGTTCTGAGGAGTTCAATTGAAGGGTTAGTTGACAAACACACATTTTTTGACATCACAAAAGGATAGCGAAATCGACCAGAACGATAAACATCTTTGTCCATCCAAAAATCAATGTTTGAATTTTAAAAACTTTGGTGTTCTCTAAATCATTTTTTAACTTTGTTTTATTTTCTACATCAATGTTTTTAAATTTTAAGAAGCATTGGCTTTCATGTTTTCTTTAAGTTTCCTTTTATAATGCATAGAACGAACCGAAAAAAACGTTGTTCGAAGTCAACTTGTTCTTATAAAAAATGTTTACTTTAGGTAGAATCTTCTTTTGAACTCTAATAGGGAAATATGGAAAGCTATTAAGTAATCAAAAACGAAAAAAAATTCATCTGGTGCGTTTTCTTGCATCCATAAGGTTAAGCAAACGCTGAAATTTTCATTAAAAGAGCCGGATCCATTAAAACGTGACGACTGGTTGAACGTTTTTGCAGGTGACCTCACTTTATCTGGACTAACTCGATGACCTGACTTCAAACGTTTGGCACAACATTCCAAGTTGATGTGGGAGAAGGTATGCCAATTTTCGGCGCGCTGCCGCGAGCCGTTCTTTCACTATCCGCGAGATAAACCTGAGGGAGGGGGATTGAAGACCCCTGAAACGACGCGAGCTAATAGATGAAGGTCGCCTGAAAAAAAAACAAATTCCCTGTTGTATGACGATCGCGTTTAGGAATACAAAGGCCCAGCCTCAGGGCTAGAATGTTCTTTCAACCACAAGAGCTGTCGATAAATCGGAAGGACCCATAATAGGCTTGAAAGGGCCCTTGAGGTCTAACAGAGTCCCTGAGAGCAAGGGAGAGTTCCTCAGGTCAACAATGGTTGTGAGGAATGTTAGAACCAAGGGCTAGTGTTAGAGCTGCAAAGCACTTGGAGCAAAAAAACGCAGTCGGGGACTGGAGAGATCCATTCAGAACTAGAGCTGACCGGACCGTTATGCTCCTGAGGCTTTGTAGGAACACTGAGGAATTGATATTGTCACCTAAGAATTAAGGAGATTTCCGAGAGCTGGCAATGTTTGCTAGAAATCGTTAGGCCTGTCTCGGAGCTGCACAATTCTTTTAAAACTAGAAGTTTGTCGAGATGACTGGGATTCTCCCACGCATGATGGAGAAGGCTCCTGGCGGATGAATAGGTCCTCTGAGAGACATAGATGGCTGGACTGGGACGTTCCTGAGCTATGTGATGGGCAGCTAAGGTACCAGGGCCCTCTAAGAGCTAATAGAGTCCTTGAGAACTGGCAATGGCTGCGATAAATATTGAGGGCCAGCCTCATAGAAAAGGTATCTTTGAAAGCCATAGATGCTGCCAAAGACCTGGAAAGCCACCCAGGAGCGCCAGCGTCACCTCAGGGGCGGCGGTCGCCCCGGTGGCCACGGCCGCTTCAACAGCCACGGCCGTCCTGGCGGCGACGACCGCTTAAGCTCTCCCAGTGGCCTTACTACAGTTGCTCCGGCAGCTACAGTCGGTACAGCGATGGTGGAACAAACAACCCAGCGACAGCTGTGAAGACAGCAGCTCCAATGGTGCTAGTTGCTTCGCCTTCGATCAGGGTGACATCGGGGAAGAAAGAAAATAGAAGCAAAAATATTGCGCAGGATGCAATGTGTTGGGGACAGCTGGACAGGCATGCTGCTCGTCCGTCCCTTATCCCCAAATACTGCACTAATTTTTCCCTTCTGTCATTCACGCCTCGTTTTCGGAAAATATGACGGTGTTAAAAAGGGACAACAACATGGGCCCACCAGACCAAAGAGAGGGCCGCTTCCTCCCTAGCAACAAAAATAAGCTAGATCAAACAAGACATTTTGATATTTTTACGACGTGAAAAAAACACATGACAAATATCGGCACACTTCGCGCGGCGAAAGCATTCTCTTTCCTTGCATTTCCTTTGGGGCACGTCCCGCCCGTTGGAAAATCCTGACCGCGGCACTGGACTCCTTTTTATGAACACCATCCCTATTGAACTATGTCTGAACGTAGCGGATGACATAAAGACGCAATTGTGTCCATGGAGGTGAGCATTCGTATCTTTACTGAAGCTAATCAAGTGATCACCTTCATAAGAGATGAGTTAAGGTCAATTTATGTTCCGTAATAGGTTTTCCTTTCTTTGTTGCTGTTGGCGACTAAATGGCGGTTTGCCTTTCTTTCGGGTCTTTACCAGGCTGTGGGATATTGATTGCAGGTCTCGCATTAGCCACCCAATCGCGTAATGCTTTATTTTCCCACGTATTGTACCACCGTTGCCTGATATATATATATATATATATATATATATATATATATATATATATATATATATATATATATATATGTATATATATACTTAAATATTACCCGTTCATATTTAGTCTCTAATTCTTTTCCATTCAATATAACGCTCTCCGATTGGAGCAGGAAGCGTTTTACGTCTCCCCAGTGTTGGTACGACTCTGGGGTGTTGCTGTAAGGTACTTCTCTGATGACTTACTCCAAGTGGCAGGGGCGTTGATGTTCGGAGGAACTCTGGCACCAATAATTATTCCTCACTCTCAGCTTCATCCCTCTCCCTCCCAGTCACTCATCACCCATAGCCAGCCACTTTGAAGGCGACCGAAGGGAAACGGTATCCAACAATCCATAAAACTCCATGAATTTGAGGTGAATAGACTTGGAGCGAAGATTTTATTCGTGTCCTGTAGAGTCCACACTGATGCAGGTGTAGCCGATGGTGCGATTGCTGGACAGCAATTGACAAGAAGGCCTCCCTGCTCCTCCACAAAGCGTGGTTAATTCGTGAAATCTTTGGAGCCTATATACTCAGATACGCCTTCATGGTGGAAGGTGGTCGGGGTAGTCGTGGTAATCGTCAGGAATATTTCTATGGGTAAGAAGAATGGATCCGGACACAGTTCTGAGCAAGGAGACCTGTTCTTTCTGTCAGGCCTTTGGGGCTCTTTGTTTCTGTTGGACTCGGAACCGGTGTCGTTATATGGATCCTTTGACTATAAAGTGACCAAATCCTGGCTACGCCACTGGCACACCCTGGATTTTCTTAAGGAGGGGGAGGGGAGGGCGGACCAAAACGGCATCGGGGAAAAGATTGTTGTCCGAGCGCGAAGCCCACTTCAAAGTTCTTATTTTGCGTTGTGAAAATTTCAACGTTTCTTATTTGACCTGGTACACTTTTGGTTGCTAGGGGCGAGGGCGATCCCCTTAGCTGCGCTTCTGATGATCGGTCAAGGTCCATGCATCAAACTCCTTTTAATTGAGGCCGTGTTCCACATAGTCAGCCGTGGAAACATTCGGATTAAAGCTGGAACTGAAAAAAATGACGGAAAACACAAAATGCAACAAAACGACAATAAAGCATCGTGAACCCGAATCATGAACGATGTCTCATAAGCCACCCAAGCCGCCTCCATCGTTATCGACCGAAGCAACGTGAACTCTAGCTATAAGCAGATAAAATATAATTCAGACAAATTGCACCCGCACAAAAAAGATCACATTTCATTCGTTTGACTGCTACATATTTGTTCGGGAATGAATGGCTAAAAGGAGGACGAAATGTGTCTAGAAATACAACTTCGGCACGAAGGCTATACAAAGAAACAAGCGGTGAACGCCCATGTTTTAAAAGACTCGAATAATTATCACAACTAAGCAGAACATTTCATCACAATTATGCTTAAGCGTGTCTAGAACATCTTTAAAATTGTCTGCGCATGTCCTGAGAGTTACTAGATACCAGTCCTAGAGCGTTAATAGAAACCTGATTTTCCCAAGCATGACAGTCGATATTCGGACGGCACACCATGCGCCGCGACATAAAGATCACCGAGAGGTAACAAGAGGCGAGGAAAAATGAAGCACCACTAGACGTGCTCTGTAACTAGCTGTGACAACCGAACTGATCCAGCTGTCTTTTCTTCCAGGACAACTGCCGCCGATCTTAATCCGCCAGAGAAGATGAAGATCGTCATCACATTGGCTTTCCTTTCCATGGTAGTTACATCTTCCGGAACATTCTGGAAAGGTATGCCTCAGATAATAAACTTGCTGCAGCAGGTGGAACACAATGCCGCGACAGTCGTAACGCTCGTCCTTTTCCGTAGAAAGGTTGCTCTTCAGATGTCATAATTATAGACATGTGCGTGTCATTCTGCATGCAGATGAAAGAGGTGAAAGACGAACTGGAAGACATAAATTACTTAGCTGCCTTATTAATACTTAATAATTGTCGAGAAGGATGCTTCCAGACCGTACGGATATGTTGTTCCCTGATGAAAACAATCCAGTCGATGGTGTCTGAGGATACAATTGAATTTAAGTCAATGGCCATATTTTGTCGGCTATTTGCCTTATAATAAAATTAACCACGAAGTTACATGTAACTACTTCATAAATATATATATATATATATATATATATATGTATATGTAAATATTTATATATATGTATACGTATATTTATATTTATACATATACAATATATATATATTCCATTCTCACTTTCATCTCGAGGTGAATTCCCTCCCATGTTCGGTTAACATAATTTCTTGCTTGACCTCCATATACGAATTGTTTGTCCCTCTACACTTGTAGTCATCCGTCGTTTTGGTCTAAGTTCATCTACAGAGGACTAACATCTCAAAAAAATTATTTCCGTTCGAAATTTGCATGGAGAACTGTTCGAGAGCACAAACGTAGCCGAAGGGTTGAGTACACCTTTTAGCAGAAAAGATATGTTTCCGAATATTGACAGTAGTTGTTTTCCAAGCCAGCTTTCAAAAACAGCCAAGGTCAAATCGGGGAAGATAGCCCTGACCAAACATCCAGATTTCAATGAAATTAAGCGAAAAGGTTCACCGGCCAGGAGAATATCGAGAAAGCATGACAAGCTCTATACCATTTGCCACCACAATGGAAAGTGGCATGCGAATTTCTCGGTCATTCAGTTACCTGTGGCTGGGTTTGTTTGGCTCTCAGGTGATGCATTCAGTCTCTACAGCACACCCAGTCTGCTTAGTGACTACCCTGATTAAGCAAAAACAGCACACCAGCTTGAAATCTACTCAAAAGAACGGCCACCAACATTTCCTTTGCCACCATTTCTTCATAATTGTACTTTCATATCAGTTCCAATTTGGTATTGCTTGTTAAAAAGAGCAACCTTTATTTGAACAACATACCGGATCATCATCACTACAGCACCGTTTCAGACCCGTGATCTCGGGAAGCCTGGCACGACTCCCGCTGTGGGTGACTAGAGTGGGAGTTCGTCAGACGGTAGAGGCTCGTATCCCTGCTGAGTGTACGTGCTCCACCTCCACCGACACAACAGGTGGCTTACCTTTGGTAGGTACGCTGTGTTCCTGCCCTCGCTCCACCCCCACCCACACACATACACCCACACACACACACCCACACACACACCCACACACACACACACACTATGGTCCGAGGTCATTGCCAAAGGACGCCCATGAGCGAATTAGGCTACCCAAACTCTCTTATTTCGATCTTTAGCGTGTCATTGTGCTGCCCGGGATCCAATTGGCAGTGCAGTGACGCCCCCTCCCCCGCACCAGGCTTACTGGCAGCAAGCCATTGGCAGGACGAAACAAAACTGTACTCCTCTGGGAACTGTGGTGACGAAAGTTAATATGGTGTACGAAAACCGGCAGTACATGCCTATTAATATGCATCATAACAAAGTGGGAGATATGTGACGCAACCATGGGACGCAAGCCAAGTCTTTTTGGCACCACATGGAGCTATCGTACTTAACCACGCCTCCGACTAAAACTGGACGTCTGTGAGGTGGTAAATTACGTGACATGACACATATACCGTTCTCTTTCTTCCTCACCGAATGACCGTAGAATGTCAATATTTTAAGACGCTGACGGGATACGGACGGCGACTTGACAATTGTATTGTCAGTACAGGAGCCACTTGGGCGTGTTCTACCCCACCGCTCGGCTATGACGACAGATTCTACCCCACCCTTCGGCTATGACGACAGATGAGGCGGTGGCGTCGGTGCGGTCGGGAGGCTGCTCCACTTGTCCAGACTCGTGCTGCGGTGGCACGTGCTGCGACGGCCCCTCGTGCTGCGGCGGCAAGTGCTGCGGCGGCATCTGCTGCGGCGGGTCGTGCTGCGTCGACGGCAATTGTTGCAGTGGCAAGTGCTGCCATGGCACCTGTGTCAACGCCGAGTGCAAGGTAACAACGTCGAGTGTAAGGTAGCAACGTGGAGTGTAAGGTAGCAACACCGAGCATAAGGTAGCAACACCGAGTGTAAGGTAGCAACGTCGAGTGTAAGATAGAAACGTCGAGCTTCAAGAAGTAACAACGCTGAGTTTAACACGCGCCCTGGTGGGGGGGGGGGGCGAAATCCGCCCACCCCTTCGGTTTTTCGTAGGTAACTCCAGGCTTTACCGGCCGATATACGCCATTGTTTGTGTACCTGCTTAGAAATGACCAGCGCGCTGTTTAAAGTAAAAAATACAAAAATCGACCGAAATATTTTCGAATTAGGGGCCCTTAAAGCCAAAGCAAATTATCAGCCCCAGGCCACGAATATCGGCGCTCATGCACTTCCCGTATATTGGAAAAAAGGAAGTGTTTTGGCAACACTATCGGCTTGTTCTATGTATATCAATCCGCCCACCCCTCCGATTTTTCGTCCATAACTCCATATTATACCAGTCGATATACGCCATTTTTTCCGTACCTGCTTAGAAATGACCGGCGCATTGCTTAAAGCAAGAAAGGTGAAAATCTGCCGAACATTTTGCAAGTTAGAGCCCGTTAAAGATGTTTTTCTTTAATCGCAGCGCCAGACCACAAATATCGGCGCTTATGCGCTCACCGTATATTGGCGAAAGGGAAGTGTTCTTGACAACACTAGCGACTTCTTTGATGCATATTGTTATGCTGTGCAATTTCAAAGTCATGTTAGGTCGCCGAGGTCAAGTCAGGCCAAGTTCATGACAGGCTAATGGAACCAAACTTGGTCAACTGGAGTGTTGTCATAAATGCAAATGACTGGCATGAGATTGATGTTACTTTGCATGTTACTCCCTACACACCCGGAAATCTACTGTTTGTCATTGTGTGCCAAAGCGTTTCCATACTTCCATACTTCCATACTTTTCCATTTCACTCCTTTCTTTGCGAAGCTGATTGTGCCGAGCCGCCCAACGGAGCGCTCGGGATGGGAGCCCGGCTCTGGTAAATGGAGCAGGTAATGACTTGATAAAGTGCTCATATATAGGTGACCTGAGGTCAAATGGCGGATCTGGCATCGGTATTGCATCATTAGTACTGTCCAAAACATCATTAATACCAACTTTGGGGCATTTAAACACAATCACAGCGATCCATAACAATGACAAGCCAAGCCACACAAAGCCAGAGAAGTTTGTTATTTTGACCTCATTTGACCTTGAAGACATCGACCTAAGATCATGCAATTGGTACACAACAGAGTTCACTATCGTGCCCATTCACCCTGCTAATTTAGTTGCTTTAACCTTAATAAGAGCCGATATCTTAGGGGGCCGAGTCCGCCCCCCCCCCCCCTCTAAGGTGAGGTAGCATCGCTCGGTTAGGATAAAACACCGAGCGTAAGGCAACATAGCCGATGGTAAGGTATAGCAACACCGAGTGTATGATAACAACGCCGAGCGTAAATCAACATACCCGAGCGTTATCAACGCTCGGGTATGTTGATTTATATCAACATATCAGCGTTATATCAACGCCGAATTTAGTAAGGTAACAACGTCAAGTACAGGGCAGCAAGGCCGAGTGAAAGGTACCTGCGTTATGTTTAAGGTAAGAACGTCGATTGCAAGATATCAACGCCGAGTGTGAAGTAGTAACACCGAATGTCAGGTACCCTCGTCGATATGCACAATGTCTGGCGGCGTAAGGTGCTCTAAAGCCACGAGATAGGCAACTCACGAGCTCGAATTATATAGGAGCAGATACCGTGGCAAACTAACCTAACCTAACCTAACCTAACTTAAACTAATCTAACCTAACCCAACCTAACCAAACCTAACCTAACGTAACCTAAGCGTAATTAAAATACCATAGCCGTCATTAAGTAAAGTGTGCATTCGAATTGTCACTGATTGAATTGCGAGCTTGAAGCTGATTATGGTCTTCGATATGGTCCGGTGTTGGCAATGCAGTAGATTTTCTGTCGTCAGCACACATAGTAAGATCGCTGGACCTCAGTAGCATTACTTTCGACAACCGTCTTCTTACTTCATTCAAGCTACCCATTGACCAAAACTTATGAGTTTTTTTTTCTTGCAGGTGAACTGAAGGTATCAACGAGCCAGCTAATGTTAAGAAAAACAGCGGAACCGCCTTCACTGGATAATTCAGTTCACACGGTAAACCTCCGCCGACTACAATGACAAAACAAACAAGCAGTGCATGAGTTCGCTATGAAGCTATCCATCATTGAGGGCGGGAGCGACCCGAAATGTCATAGTAAATCCAGGAAACATTGCTGGAGGTCAGGTGTGACGGAGAGTGAAATCAGCATGGAAAAGAAACTGTCCGCCCATAGCTGTAAAATGCCATATCTGACCTTGGTGATCCAGTGCTAATTCGATAACTGTATATGGCGAGTCTCTGAGCAATCTGCGTGTTTTGTTATGCAGTATTGAGTGAATGTGTGTAGAAAAGACGTTTTCACAAACTGGTGCATACCACGGGTGCAATCCAGGACCGACGTTCGCAGAAATATACTGACAACTTAAAAGCCGGCCGTTTTATTTTTGTCATCCATTAATACATTTACTGTGTCTCTGGTCTCCGCGTGGCTAATATTGTCATAGTATGCCTAACCCCCATGTTTTGTATGCCATCACTGAAAGTAGAACCGACCGGAGCGCTCATCAACTCTAAGACCCAAGTGGTCTCGATACAAGGCATATAGCTGAATTATTACAACTAGTGTGTTTGCGGGGTTGTGGAAATTCTTGCATGGTTGAAGTGTAATATAAATTGAATCTGATTTCAATTGATTGTGCAACTCATGCTACGACTGTTGTCAGCACTGACTTAGCGCGGGATCAAAAAATAACTATTTGCATCCAGCAATGGGTGCGAATTTCTTGCGAATAATTCAGCACGAAAAGCCGACCAGCAAGCTGTACCGTGCATTATGGTGTGTGTGGTGGGATGTCGCTTCCAACGTATTTGGAGGAAGAAGATCATTGTCACTGACACCTCAGCGACTGGCAGGGTTTGCGGCTTCAAAGTTGTAGACTGGTCTTTGATGAAGAGGCATCTTGGAGCGGATGAAACAGAACAGAGAGAGAGAGGGAGGGAGAGAGCGAGAGGGAGGGAGAGTGAGAGGGAGAGAGAGGGAGGGAGAGAGAGAGGGAGGGAGAGAGAGGGATGGAGAGAGAGAGGGAGGGAGAGAGAGAGGGAGGGAGAGAGAGAGGGAGGGAGAGAGGTGGAGAAAGAGAGAGAGAGAGAGGGAGAGAAAGAGAAAGAGAGAGAGAGTGAGAGAGAGCATCCGACAGATGTCGCAGTCGTCCTCGGCCAATCAGGTTCAACATAGCACATACAAAAAGCCTTCATTCTGGTTAGCACCGACCCGACTCTGCTTGACGTGGCTGAAATTGACCAACAATGCGGGACTGTTTCTGGGGCACAACAGATCATTCGACACCGGTTTGAGATTGATATCACCGCAAATACGACCATTGTGTCACGAGGCTTCAGAGTTGGTCGTACCTGAATTGCCTACCTTTATTTTTAACGATGATGCTAAAACAAATATCGGCAGATTTTATATTTCCCTATAACGTGTGGCACGAAGTGGTGATTGAACATCGTACGAAGGGATGGCGCTCCGCTCCACTTAGTCGTTAAAGAATTTCAAAAAATTGTGTGAGCGGGGGTTGTGCTTGTGTGGCTTTAGGGGGATCAACTGGAGGAGCATAGCGTCGCCTGCCTCTCACCCTGGTAGGAGGGGTAGGCAGGGCAGGCATCACCGGGATTTGAACCTAGTGCTTCTGGTTTCCCGGATGCTCAGCTTAACCACTAAGGTACCGGCGCCTTAGAATATGTTGGTGACAGAGTTTCCTCCCACTCAGTCTATTCATTTCTTGTCCGACATATGCATGTGAATGTGCACATGCCGCACATGTTCACGTCCATATGCATATGCCATGCATGCACATGTGCATATATATGCAACTAAATCTCCCCAAGCAAACTTGCACTCCTACAAATCAAGATCATTCTATAACTTTATGTTATAGATACAGTGCTGTGAAAAAACGGGCTTTCTCTGATCAATACTACTTGAAATGTCCTGGTACGTCTGTATGCTTCCACACACTGCATATTAACCACAGACACATGTTCCTTTTCGCGAGGTCTGGCATGACACTTGACTATCAGTCGCATCGCAAGTGCATGATCTCAGGCCGCTGAGAAAACGCCACTTGTCGTCTGCAGTGTTGGAGAGATTACATCGTGTAGTACCCTGCATCGGTGCCCTGCTATCGCGACCGCATCTGCATAGCGTTCATAATCATGTGATAATGTATCTTGCATTTCACACCAGATATACACTCCGATATATGTGGCACTCCTGACTCGGGTGCAATTCATTGAAGTGATTCTTGGGTGTTGAGGAGGCTGGACTCCAACGCTGCAACTACTGTCGTGGAGCTGATTTCTCACGCTTCCATCAGGCAATTCAACTGCAGATAGACGCCTTTCATCCAGTCGTCTACGTGGTAAGCTTTGCCTTCAACACGACGTGCGTTTAGCAGCCGAAGACTACCATAGATGCCAGAATTTAAGTGTAGCTGCACGCATCATGCGAATAGACTTCCCCACCATGGAAAGGTAGCAATTTTGCTTTCAAACCGTAATAGCTTGTGACAGTAAGCGTGTCTGAGAAAGAATATATACTCCTAACTGTGAGTAGCAACACTACCATTCAATTCACTCAGCCATGTTTTGGGATTCTGGTAGGGTGAATCCAGTCGGAAAAAACGGGAGCAAGGCCTAGGCGTGGGCACGGCATCTCTTCAGATCTTGCATTGCTTTGAAATGTTGAAATGGCGGCATATTTAGCTTATCCTACCGTACTTCGCATTAACCCCTATAACTGCAAAAATTCGAGCAGTGGCGTGTTCTGCTGTGCATCCATATCATTGGAATTGACTTGTCTCATTCGTGTTGTTAAATACTTTTGACTACAAGGTTCTTGTTGACATCAGAAATACGTAAGAATGCTCTGTGGGACATCATTTGAAGATCAACCCCTGAAGCCAGTTAAAACGAACAGTACTGTGCAAAAAAGCGAAATATTTACTTCCAGAAAAATTGCTTAACCCCAACCCGATCGGTATTGATATGTTTACATTTCCAGGAGGGTGCTCATCGAATTCGGAAGAACAGACGAAGATGAAGTTTGCTACCTTCCTTGTTTTCGTGTTCATCATCACGACAGCAACTGCAATATTTTGGGAAGGTGGGCTCGAAATATTCAATGCTCTATGCATGACATTTTTATTCGAAAATCACGACGAAGCCGACATCCGGAAAAACGTTCCAACTTTTTAGCATAGTTTTTCATTTATATATATATATATATATATATATATATATATATATATATATATATGTGTGTGTGTGTGTGTGTGTATATATATATATATAGTAAAGCATTCGTCCGATGTCGTTAATTTATTTTTAACGCTTTGGTGCAATTTCACCATTTTTGAAAGTGTATATCTACATTCCTGTAGCTATCGCGATGAATACTAATGTAATACAAAACGTGTTCATTATTAGCAAACCATTTTATAATAAAAAAAATCACATCTATTGTTGTCGCAAGCTCTTCGACAAATACATATTTATCTGAAGATGTGGTCTCTAAAAAACATACAAACGTGAAAATATACAGCCGAAAGGCTCCGATAGTTTATATGTAAATGTATGTATATATATATATATATATATATATATATATATATATATATATACGTGTATTTATATACATATGTATATATATAATATATATATATACAACCGAAGGCTCCGATAGGTATATATGTACATGTATATATATATATATATGTATATATACATATATACATGTATTTATATACATATATATACATATATATATACATACCTGTACATATGTACCTATTGGAGTCTCTCGGCTGTATATTTTCACGTTGGCATGCTTTTTAAAAACCACATCTTCAGATAAAAATGTATTTGTCGAAGAGCTTGCAACAACAATAGATGTGATTTTTTTAAAACCATAAAATGGTTTGTTAATAATGAACACGTTTTGTATTACATTAGTATGCATCGCGATAGCTACAGGAATGTAGATATACACTTTCAAAAATGGTGAAATTGCACCAAAACGTTAAGAATAAATTAATGCATCGGACGAATGCTTTACTTCTGCAGCTGACACCACAGTGAATAACACGCTGCCGTGAGGAACGCAACAGTGACACGTGCTGTTGAGGACCAGATGACGAGACGGGGTCGCAGCAGTGACACGTGCTGTTGAGGACCAGGAGATGAGACGGGGTCGCAGCAGTGACACGTGCTGTTGAGGATCAGGTGACGAGACGGGGTCGCATCAGTGACACGTGCTGCTGGGGACCAGATGACGAGACGGGGTCGCAGCAGTGACACGTGCTGTTGAGGACCAGATGACGAGACGGGGTCGCAGCAGTGACACGTGGTGTTGAGGACCAGGTGACGAGACGGGGTCGCAGCAGTGACACGTGCTGTTGATGACCAGATGACGAGACGGGGTCGCAGCAGTGACACGTGCTGTTGAGGACCAGGTGACGAGAAGGGGTCTCATCAGTGACACGTGCTGCTGGGGACCAGGTGACGAGACGGGGTCACAGCAGTGACACGTGCTGTTGAGGACCAGATGACGAGACGGGGTCGCAGCAGTGACACGTGCTGCTGGGGACCAGGTGACGAGACGGGGTCGCAGCAGTGACACGTGCTGCTGAGGACCAGGTGACGAGACGGCGTCGCAGCAGTGACACGTGCTGTTGAGGACCAGGTGACGAGACGGGGTCGCATCAGTGACACGTGCTGCTGGGGACCAGGTGACGAGACGGGGTCGCATCAGTGACACGTGCTGCTGGGGACCAGGTGACGAGACGGGGTCGCAGCAGTGACACGTGCTGTTGAGGACCAGATGACGAGACGGGGTCGCAGCAGTGACACGTGCTGTTGAGGACCAGATGACGAGACGGGGTCGCAGCAGTGACACGTGCTGCTGGGGACCAGGTGACGAGACGGGGTCGCAGCAGTGACACGTGCTGTTGAGGACCAGGTGACGAGACGGGGTTGCAGCAGTGACACGTGCTGTTTGGGATCAGATCATGACAAGACGGGGCTGCGGCTGTGACACGTACTGCTGAGGACCAGATGACGAGACGAGGTCACAGCAGTACCACGTGCTGTTGAGGAGCAGGTGACGAGACGGGATCACAGAAGGTGGGAGACTGCTCCACCTGTCCAGACTCGTGCTGCGACAACGAGTGCTGCGATGGCCCCTCGTGCTGCGGCGGCAAGTGCTGCGGCGGCATCTGCTGCGGCGGGTCGTGCTGCGTCGACGGCAACTGCTGCAGTGGCAAGTGCTGCCATGGCACCTGTGTCAACGCCGAGTGCAAGGTAACAACGTCGAGTGTAAGGTAGCAACACTGAGCTATGTAAGGTCACAGTGCTGAGTGCAAGGTAACATAGCCGGCCAAATATCCGCAGATATTTGGCCGGCTATGTCGAATGTTGTAGTTGCAGTGCTGCTTTGGCCGGCTCCGTTGCAGGTGTGTCAGTTACAGTGCTGCTTTGACCGGATCCGTTGCAGGTGTGTCAGTTGCAGTGCTGCTTTGGCCGGCTCCGTTGCAGGTGTGTCAGTTACAGTGCTGCTTTGACCGGCTCCGTTGCAGGTGTGTCAGTTACAGTGCTGCTTTGGCCGGCTCCGTTGCAGGTGTGTCAGTTACAGTGCTGCTTTGGCCGGCTCCGTTGCAGGTGTGTCAGTTACAGTGCTGCTTTGACCGGATCCGTTGCGGGTGTGTCAGTTACAGTGCTGCTTTGACCGGTTCCGTTGCAGGTGTGTCAGTTACAGTGCTGCTTTGACCGGCTCCGTTGCAGGTGTGTCAGTTGCAGTGCTGGTATATCGACCGGGTGTCGAAAGATCGCTGTATACTTCCGCAGCGAGGTTGCCAGACCTTCGGGACTTGTCAGTGATGATAGAACTAAGTCTCTGATTGTTGTTCAGCCATGGGGTTTTGGGTGATGGTCATTTACCCCGTTTACATGACCATTTGGCCGCTGACAGCCGACTTCGTGGAACGCAGACTGTTAAAATTGGAAATTTTGTTGGTCTTGTATTTTACATGGCAAATGCATTCACTGTTTTTTTAGTAGGCACACTTTATTCATTATGTGAAGTGTTTCTGGTCACACACACACACACACACACACACACACACACACACACACACACACATCACGCACGCACGCACGCACGCACGCACGCACTCACGCACGCACGCACGCACACACACACACACACACACACACACACACACACACACACACACACACACACACACACACATATATATATATATATATATATATATATATATTAGCAGTTCTAAATTAGAAATTCGAATTCCAGAGGGAGACACCTTACATCAGAATTGCATACTTCCACCTGCTCAGGAAAGTGACGTTAACGGCAATACGAAAAGAAGTTCGAATGTTATTTATTGCACCGGTATTTGACTTGATTTTAAAAATACTTTTCAAAATGTGCTTGCTGGTGGTAAACTTGAAGCAATAAACCATTTTTATTATTAACCGACGGGCATGCGGTATACATACCGGTTAAATACCTGCAGATTTGCACTCACAGGAGTAGGAGACGAAAAGTATTATAAGAAAAAACGACAGGTTAATCCCAGTGGTGAGTATGTCGAGGGAACACAACATTCTGCTGCACACTCCGTGACTATTGACTCCCGGTTTGGATTCGGCTGCTGGCATGGGGAATTGGCATTGTTGCTGTCTATGTATGCCATCTTAGCACATTTAAATTCCAATTAGTTTACTTGTCACGTACCGAAAAAAAATTGTTATGGTCGCCTTGCACTCAGTTAATCTGAACAATTTACTTTATCCAGGTGAATTAAGATATTTGCGTGACCCAAGTTAACTGAGCCCTTTGTTTTAGCCAGATTAACTTAGCCCTTTGCTTTACACATAGGCATTAAGTCCTTTGATTTACCCAGAAGAATTGAGCCCTTCGCTTTATCCAGATTAACTGAGTCCATCTGTTTTTCCAGATGAACTAAGTCTTTTGCCTTACACACGAAAACAGAGCTTCTTGCTTTGGCCAGAGAAACTTAGCCCCTTTTAACCAAATGATCTGAACCCTTTGTCTTACACAATTGAAATGGACGTTTTGCTTTACAAGGACGAACTGAGCTCTTTACTTTGCTCAGATAAACATTTTGTTTTCCCCAGAAAAACTGAGGCCCTTGCTTTGGCCAGGTCACGTTATTCTCTTGCTTTGCGAGGATAAACCTTTTGTCCTTTTTGTACCCATATCAACTGAACCTTTTGTTTTACCCAGGTGGATTGAGCTCTGCTGACGAGATCGCGATGGTCATCACGTCAACCGACGCAGGAGCGGTCAAATCTGATGCCGATGCACTGGCACTCTACATCAAACAACTCTTCAGCGTTGTGAAGTTTCTGCACTCGAGCAACGTACTTATGACATATGTGGTTGCTCTTATCGAGACACATAGCTAGTAGCATATGGAATACATTTTTATATGTGTCCGATGCATCAGTGGAATGGAATTATTTCTACACCAATTGTATCAGTCAAGGTCCAAGTCAAAGCCTTGGACGATCACCAAATTGGTGGGGACATATAATAATACATCAGAGAAGATAACTGAGACCGACAAAATAACTATTATTGCTCGCTGTCAGCCTCCAGTATTGGGTAGGCATATCTGCTACATTTTCTCTGCGTCCGACATGCGTATTATCGACCATAAATCAGTGTTATGTCAAAACGCACTAACACTGTATAGACGTATGTTTGAGTACATATAATTAGTGGTGTGATCCTCAACCTAGTAGCATCTTAACACGTTGCTACACATTGCATGGCAGGACACATATTAATGGATGTTGATTAGAACAAAATATCCTCGAAAATAGAGAATTTATTCGAGATTGGCGAACTTATACCGTAAAAATATAGACACATCCTCACCCCTAGATGTGACTTCCCCCTGCTAACATGATACAAATAAATCCATCTGTATGACAACCGAAACGTATATGCGTATATTATTTTTTATTTATGTTTGTATTGGGTGGTTCACGACACACTTTATGTTCATTGCTGATGGCTCCGACCACACTGTTTCGCCGGTGGACCTCGGGATTGTGAAATGTTCGAGTAGTGCGAGTGTTGAGCCCGGGACATATACATCCAGAACACAACACATTAACCACTCGGCCATCCCTGTCCCAACGCATATGTCGCTGCAACTGAACGGCTGTGAGCAAAGTATGCTCAGAAGCAGTCGTTGAAGACGTCCGGTGTATTGATGTAAAGACTACTCAAGACAAATGATATCATCGGAAGTCACCGCTGCTGTGCGTCCGACGTTATGTCTGACGTCATGCAGCCAACTGTTCGACATGCTGCTGTCAGTATGCTCCGTAGAGACCGTCGACGAAATATACACAAACAATGAAACAAATTGGCCGATATTGCTGACGCCAGTTGTTCTTGTTTCATTGAACGAAAACACAATCGCTGGGTCATGATAAGCTTCTGAATTATGAACTTCTGCAACTTCTGCAAGTGCACGACATCTGCAACCTCACTCAGTGCGTGAGATGGTTGTAAGCCTCCAACAATGTTTATATTGAATCTTCCTTGTCCGCATACATTTGGCGAACGTGCGCCGCTGGAATCAAAAGACATACCCGCAGATACCAACTCCAATGATATGCGTAACCCGTTGACGTGTCCCCACCGAGCCTTGTCCCGACATGGAACTTGTCCATTAACACGCGCCCTTGAGGGTTTATGAAAATCACGCGCACTGAATGGGCGTGGGGGCAGACGACGCCCCCTAAGATCTCAGCTCCTATTAAAGCTGGAACAACGACATTCGCAGGGAGGATGGGTAAGGTAGTGATCTCTATGGTGTGCAAATTTCATGATCAAATATCAATATCTTCAATGTCAAATGAGGTCAAAATTTTCATTTATAAACCTGGTTTTGCGTGTCTTGGCTTGTCATTGTTATAAATCGCTGTGATTGTGTTTAAACGCTCCAAATTGGGAATCGGTGATGTTTTGGAGATTATTAATTATGCAATACAGATGCCAAACCCGAAATTTGGCCAGAGGTCACCTATATCAGGTCATTACCTGCTCCAGTTACCGGAATCGGGCCGTCCGCCCGACTGCTCCGTTGGGCAGTTTGGCGCAATCGTCTTCGCGAAGAAAGTAGTGAATGCATGAATAAAGTATGAAAACGCTTAGGTACACAATGACAAATAATAGTTTACAGGATGTGTAGGGAGTAACATGGAAAATGACATCGATAGCATGACGGTCATTTGCATTTATGACAAAATTACATTTGACCAATATTGGTTCCATTAACCTGTCATGAACTTGACCTTACTTGACCACGGTGACCTAACATGACTTTGAAACTAGCATAACAATATATATGAAACAAGTTGCTAGTGTTGCCAAGAAAACTTCCCTTTTGCCAAAATACTGGAAGGGCATCAGCGCCGATTCTTGTGGTCTGACGCGCGAATTTGTATTCTATTTTAACGGCCCCTAACTCGAAAGAAAAAAAACGTTCCATTTTCGTTTTTCTTCCTTTAAACAACGCGGCGGTTATTTCTAAGCAGGTACGCAAACAATGGCGTATATCGGCAAGTAAAATCTGGTGTCATGTACGAAAAACCAGAGGGGTGGCCGGATTTCGCCCCCCACCCCCACCCCATCCAGGGCGCGTGTTAAAGAGGACGTCTTGAGCGCACGGATGATGGTTTCTGAAAATTACTCTCACGGGGGGGGGGATGGAGGAAAAATAGATGAAGGGAATAGGCAGGCTCAAATTGAATGAGGGCACGCACTCTATAGGGCGCCATGTTAAATCTTGGAATTATTTGTGGGGGCAAAGCTAACATTGATGTGGCACTTGTCCCCTCGAAAGTATGTAAAGCAACACCCCCGCCTCAGCGTCAACCCGTGCCATGCAAGATGGTCGTGCGGATTTGAGGATGGTTGGCGGGTTCGAATTTGAAAACGGCGCCCCTCATGGAAGGCTCGATTGCTACCCTACATATTTTGCAGCCTAAAGCACCCCTTCAGTATGCTCAAGTGCACGCCCCTCCCCTGCTAAACGGGTTTTCAGCCGAAGGCGCCCCTTCAAGTGTTTTCGCAGGGTGCGCCTCCTAAGAAATGGCACCCCGAAACAAATTCCCCTCTCCAATGACAATTATTTGATCAAACCCTGATTAGAATATAGGGTGTACATACAGTACACATATGCTGTCAGTTGCAAGCATTCCCAGCTTTACCTCGCTGGCGTTTAGCGTGTACCCGGGTTCTTAATTTCATGGGGTACACATGCCGAATATCGCACAAAGTTGGCAAACCGAGGATATAAGTTAGACCTTAAAAGCACAATTGCAATATTTTTACGACATGCTTCTCCATTTCTATCTGCTCATCATGAACCATGCATTGTTTTGCATCATTTTGATAAAAATATATCCACAACTTTTGATTTTACCACATTTCATTCCAGGGTCAAAATGCATGGAAGCGGGCAGCGCACTCGATCTTTTGCCCATATACCGCTGCTCCAGCCGGGCCCGGTGAGAATTGTGCGGCAGAAGTTGGCAGCACATTCAGCAGCACATTCGGCAGCAGATTCGGCAGCACATTCGCAGCATATTCAGCAGCAAAATCATCAGTTGTCGAAGGATCCTCCATTCAGGGATCAGCCAAGTGTCATTCAAGGGCCAATCACTTAAATGTTGAATAGCACCCAGTAGGGTTGGTTTCCTGCCAATAATTGTGTTGGGAAATAAATTCAAAATATAATTTCCTAATAACACCCTTTGCTTTCCAATTGTAAGAAAAACGACTTCAGCCAATTTGGTCCGGTGGCAAAGGCCTATCAACACAGCGATTTGAAGCGAGATTGTAGGGGCCTCCCCATAGACCACAAAATTGCAACATGTCATATAAGTTTTCCTGTTGGAGAAATTTCCTACCAGACTTCGCAAACGTATTTGGGTCAACGAGTGCTTTTGATTGATATGTGGCATGGTTGTTTTTTCCCAAAGAAGTGTGGTGGAAAAAAATCGAAATCAATATTCTCAAAAACGCCCATTGTTTTTCAATTGTAAGAAAAACGTCTTCAGCAAATTTCATTGGATGGCTAAGGTCTATCCACACAGTGATTTGAAGGGAAATCGTATGGGCCTCCCCATAGACGACAACACTGTAATATGACATATCAGTTTTCCTATGGGAAAAAATTTCGTGACAGACTTCAAAAATGTATTTGGGTCAACGAGTGCTTTTGATTGATAGGTGGCATGGTTGGTTTTCCACAAAGCAGTGTGCTGGGAAAAAAATCGAAGTAAATATTCTAAAAAACAGACCTTGTTTTTCAATTGTAAGTAAAAAGTCTTTAGCCAATTTCATTGGATGGTTAAGATCTATCCACACAGTGATTTGTAGCGAAATCGTAGGGGTCTCCCCATAGACAACAATATTTTAACCTGTCACACTTTTGTGGAGAAAACTAAGCATGCCACCTATCAATCAAAAGCACTCGTTGACCCAAATACGTTTTTGAAGTCTGATATGACATTTTCCCCATAGGAAAACTGATATGTCATCGTACACTTTTGTCGTCTATATGGAGGCCCTACGATTTCGCTTCAAATCACTGTGTGGATAGACCTTAGCCATCCAATGAAATTGGCTGAAGACGTTTTTCTTACAATTAAAAAACATGACCGTTTTTGAGAATATTGATTTCGATTTGTTCCAGCACACTTCTGTGGGGAAACCAACCATTCCATATATCAATCAAAAGCACTCCTTGACCCAAATACGTTTGCGAGGTCCGGTATGAAATTTGTCCTATATAAAAATTTATATGTGATATTAAAGTGTTGTTGTCTATGCGGAGACCCCTACGATTTCGGTTCAAATCACTGTGTGGATAGACCTTAGCCATCCAATGAAATTGGCTGAAGACGTTTTTCTTGCAATTGAATTTGAGAATATTTGAGAATATTGAATTGTATTTGAGAATATTGGTCTCGATAATTTTTTCCACACTTCTTTGGGGAAAACCAACCATGCAACATATGAATCAAAAGCCCTCGTTGACCAAAATACGCTTGCGAGGTCCGGTATGGATTTTTTCCCATAGGAAATCTTATATGTGATCTTAAAGTTTTCCTGTCTGTGGGGAGGCCCTACAATTTCCCTTCAAATAAATGTGTGGATAGACCTTAGCCATCCAATGAAATTTGCTGAAGACGTTTTTCTTACAATTGAAAAACAATGGCCGTTTTTGAGAATATTGTTTCCGATTTTTTCCACCACACTTCTTCGGGGAAAACCAACCATGCCACATACCAATCAAAGACACTCGTTGACCCAAATACGTTTGCGAAGTCCCGTAGGAAATTTTCCCATAGGAAAACTTATATGACATGTTACAATTTTGCTGTCTATGGGGACGCCCCTACGATCTCGCTTCAAATCGCCGTGTTGATCGGCCTTTGCCACCGGATGAAATTGGCTGAAGTGGTTTTTTTTAACAATTGGAAAGCAAAGGGTACTATTAAGAAATTATATTTGAAATTTAGTTCCCAACACAATTATTGGCAGGAATCCAACCCTACTGGGTACCAATCAACACTTAAGTAATTGGGCCATGAATGACACTTGGCTGATCCCTGAATGGAGGATCCTTCGACAACTGATGAATTTGCTGCTGAATATGTTGCGAATATGCTGCCGAAACTGCTGCTGAATGTGCTGCTGAATGTGCTGCCAACTTCCGCTGCATGTCGGAATTGGACGCGGAGTGTGCGGCAAGCGACGAGTCGACCGTCTTGTTATATATATATATATATATAAAGGTCAATGGAAGTTCTACAAAGGTGAAGTAAATGCACTTGGCGATTCTATCTCCACGATCCCTAAAGGATGACGTCACTAGATAGACACCACCCTAGACAGAACACAGAAGCGTATGAAAAACTGTGACGACTTCTTAGAGCTCCCGAAGCATTTTATGCCCTCATAACAATTTTGGGCCTCAATGTAATTTGATGGCCTTGGTGCGATTTTCAGGCCCCTCAGGCGATTTGGTGCGATTCCGGGCATGCGTTTTCTAAGACCCAAATTGTGACTTTCATGGGCCTTCGTGCGGTTTTGGGAACCCCAGCGTCATTTGCAGTTATCCCTGCTCACGTTTTGGGACCCAATATGATTTTCATGGAACCAAATGATACTTTTGAGGGCCCCAGCGGGACTTTTATGGGGCCTGGCGCAGTCCCAACCCGGCGCGATGCTTGGGTGGCCCACAACCTCTCAGGGAGAATGCCCCTTTGGCCCACTCTTCGGTGCGCCTCTGGTAAGTACTTACCAGAATTTCGAGGCGTGATTAGCTACAATTGAATCAAAAGACAAGGAAGGTGAAACATTTGCTTCCCAAGTTTTCGGATACTTCACATCCTTGCACAAACACAATCCAACCGGCACAAAGTTAACATGCCCCGACGCCTGCACCAAGCCTTGAAGTGCAATCATCTATTTTGCCATAGTTCTTGACTAAGATGATTTGAAGTACACTCAAGTACAGAGTGGGAAACTTACTTCCAGGGTTTGGAGTCGGAGGGCATGTCGACTGGAGTCGGAGTGCACTGGAGCCCATTTTTTTTTTTTTTTTTTGGTGATTCGAACCCGCTAACCGACGTTAAAACTCAATATAGTCAGCACGTAATATGCGTGATTAAAGTGCCTTTCTTCGTAGGGCAGGGGAGCCGAACATAACGATTTTCAGCACTTGGATAGCATGGTTCAACTTGCCACGCTTTTATGTACCCATATCCGCGAGGAGCTGTGCTACTCTATTGATACAGGCCTGGTCTAATGGACCTAGTCCGGCCGGCCCGTGCCCGCCCGACCTGAGCCTGCCCCGGGGTGCCGTGCAGGCTCATTTCCAGCGCGAGTCCCGCTGACCCAACGTTCTTCGGCAGGGGGCCAGCATGTACTCCTTCAGCATGCGGGACTAGAGCCCTGTGGACCAGGTGCCGAAGATGAACGAGACGGAGTGGCGCAGTGACGGCGTTCAGCGGAACGGGAACTGCATGCCATTGCATGATTCACGATCCCGCACAGCACGCTCGCCACACCATTAGGGCGCCACCAGAACGGAGAACTTGGAGATGGGAGGCGCCAAGTGGTATAGCTGGTGGTGCGGCTGCTGCCGGCCGTCGCGATGTGGTGCGGCTGTGGCCGGCCGTCGCGAGGTGGTGCGGCTGTGGCCGGCCGTTACGATGTGGTGCGGCTATGGCCGGCCGTCACGAGGTGGTGCGGCTGTGGCCGGCCGTTACGATGTGGTGCGGCTGTGGCCGGCCGTTACGATGTGGTGCGGCTGTGGCCGGCCGTTACGAGGTGGTGCGACTGTGGCCGGCCGTCGCGAGGTGGTGCGGCTGTGGCCGGCCGTTACGAGGTGGTGCGACTGTGGCCGGCCGTCGCGATGTGGTGCGGCTGTGGCCGGCCGTCGCGATGTGGTGCGACTGTGGCCGGCCGTCGCGAGGTGGTGCGGCTGTGGCCGGCCGTCACGAGGTGGTGCGACTGTGGCCGGCCGTCGCGATGTGGTGCGACTGTGGCCGGCCGTCGCGATGTGGTGCGGCTGTGGCCGGCCGTTACGAGGTGGTGCGGCTGTGGCCGGCCGTCGCGATGGACGGACACGTGGAGATCGACCGTGACCTGTCACTACCGGCGCCGACGCCCGTCCATTATATTGTCGCTCACCACCGCTTTCCACGTTGTGTTTCCATTTGCCCATCGCTGCCGTTCCTCGTTGGGCGCCATGTGGGTGCTGGCTGTGCTACCGATGAGCAAGACGGCTAGATCGCGACTCGTTCACCGGTGTTTTCCTGGGGCGCGTAGAAGTACTGAAGAATGAATACCCAGCACTGAAGAAATACTCAGTGCTGGGTATTCATGCTTTCAAATATCAAAATGAGAATATAACGGGTGTTGGCATGAACTCCGCAAACTGCAAGATTTTGGAAATGCATGGCAATGTTGGCAATGTCGCTCGCATCACGTGCAACAATTCGTATTTGCGTTGAAATCATGCCAAAAGCATTACGTATCCAATCCATCGGCAGAAATCCACACAAATCTAGGACGCTGCGTCCCCACTTTACTCCAATACTTTGCACCACATATTAGGTATCATTTTAAATTAAGACGACATAATATTCCAGCTACAACCGTCGAGTGAACCGTAGCTGGTGATGCATTCATTGCTATGCGATACCGGAAAAGAGCATGTGCACCAGTTGACTGCGGGAAGTCTGTTGGGGTCATATTGAAACTAAAGACATAAAGATCCAGCGAGCAGTTGTCTGTTGTTGAATCATTGACTAATGATGTTAACTTCATCTGCTTTGAAGGTCGAACAACCGATTCAGCAATGCTATGCTGTGGGCTCGACGTACTATGTGCAATTTGTGAGTTTCCAGACGATGCATCGTACCCGAAAACCGGAACATTTTCTGAAACAGACTCAGGACTCTTGAGACGATGCATCATGAACAAAGGCATCTCCAACCTTCTTAAAGTATTTGTCCAACTTTAATTGTTTGCTCTACGTGGACGCGTCCGCATCGGATATGTCACCACTGCTAGTCAGAGAATGCGCAGGTGTGGCTTCAGGCGACAAGTCATCCTCAGGGTGACCATCCTCGAACATGCTTCGTTTAGTTTGCAGAAGGCATTCGTCGAACTCAGAACACTTTACAAAGCGCACGAGTGATTTTGTCAAACGTTTCATGTAACCTGAAGCTCGCTTCGGCTTCTGTGTCAAAACCCCTCTGTGTTCTTTTAGCCAAACCCGGTGAAACACATCTAGTGGAGCTTCGTTTGTTGGAACCCCAAAAGATTTAACGAACACCTCTTTCGCACAACGATCCCGACTCTCTGGTTTCAATTCATGAAATTTTCTAGAAAAGCGTACTTCAGATGTTTCTTTCAAAACTTTCCCGGTTCTCTCTGTATCCGATTGTGAATGGGACAAGAGCAAAGCAATTTCAATCAGCTCAACTACATCCGGTATCTCCAGGTGTAGGATATGTTCAGGTACAAGAAAATGCGCCAGAGCGTTCGCTACACATAGGCTCTTTTCATTACCACGCCGTATGTACCAGCTTTCGCATAAGCGTATACGCTCCACTACGCGGCTCTTGAACATAACGAACTGATTTTCTAAACATGCACAATATCTTAGTTCACACATAGTTGAGCAGTGCTTCTTTGGAAAATGCAATAAGCCATCATCACTGAAATACTCGCATACAGCGAGAAACTCCTGATTCTGAAAACTTTGAAGGTAAGTCATGTCTTGTGGATATGTGGTGATATCAAATACGGAGGCCAAATTCGTTTCTACCTCATGCACATCAAGAAAATCATCAAACACTGAAATGAGCCTGACCGCGACTTCAACCTGACGCTCAAGTGACTTCTGAAATGCAAGCGCGTAATCTATTACGGCTGTCTCATCGCATGCCCTGCTATGTCGCGTGTGAGATGATACCATATTCCTTGTTTCATTCAGATCGAAACCTTGAAATTGTCCCGTGTGATATTCACAACGATGCCTTCGAAGCAGAGCATTTGTCAAGGGATTTATTTTCAGCTGCTGTATCTTCCAGCGAAACTCTGTGATCGCATCACGATCATCCCACACAGAATAGTGATCTTTTTTACTCTTTTTGCTGATATTCAAAGCACATCGGATTGTATACATCAACACCAAGCAGGATGGCACAAAATCTGGGTCAGAGAGGTACCGTAAAGTGGACAAGCGAGATGGATCGTTCGCCTGCAAACGATCAGCATTTTCCACTGCCATGATATCACCGAGCTGACTCATGACGGACTGGAGCGAGGTGAATGTGTATTCCAAAAATCGAGTTTCCACAGTGTTACGAAGTTTTTTGAAGGCAGGATTCACACTCCTTGCCAGTCGCTCCATCCTCGAAGAATTCCTGAATGTATTTATAATATGTGGTAAACGAGACTTCACTATTTCTCGCGCCCAGTCAAAGCACATCAATCCTGCATCCAGCAACTTCTCTACCTTGTGGGCTCTATCAATTAGATGCAAAAACCTTTTGTTCCCAAATTTCTTCCTCCAAAGGGAAGCAACGCCGCTATGCACACCAGCGTAAACTGCCTCTTTATCTGTGCTCAACGCCAACACCATCTTTGAGATGTCATCATCATGCAAGGCAAGAATCACAGTACTCAGTGTGTTGACGATGTGTTCAAAGCAGCCAATGGCATCTGACTCGTGGCGAATGCCCAGCTCTCGATCCTCAGCTGATGCACGGTTACGGATTACATCTATGGAGATTAACCACTTTCGGTTCACCATCCACATCTATGAATCGGGCATTAATGACCTGTCGAGTGATGTTACCTGTAGTCACCTTATCTGCACTCAATTGCAGGTGTCGCATTCTTCCTGTGACGACACTAGTTGAACAAAGGAAATGGTTCAGCATGCCAGAGTATGATTTGAAGAAAACATCTGTGGCACTAGCTGCCGTTTTTCTGTGAACGTTGCGTTCTATCAACTTGAAGTTTGGACCGTTCTCCAAAGAAGTGAACAATGTCCGCATGAGAAGCTGAAAATCTCGGTATGAATGGTTCCTCATTACCCCATAGTATGCTATGCGCAGCACATCTCTAGTTAGAGAACGGTCGAGCTCCCGCCTTTTTGCGTCTAGTCTCTGGGAATCATTCATCAATGCAAGGTTTGACTTTGCTACCTTATGCATAGCACTTGTCTCGTGTCTCACACACCGAAACTTGAACACATGCGGTTTGGTGATTTTCACACCAGATATAACCCAATTAAGTGCCTTTGCTGCTCCATGTTTTGATGCAATAAAGTATTTTTGTTGCATGCAAACAGAACAAAACCCAAAGGTTCCCTGCAGGGTATCTTTCTTGAGAACCCAATCCAATTTACAGCCACGGCTTTCGTTTTCGGTGGGTGCGTCCCTGCTGGCCGAGGGAGCCAGCCTGCTGCCCAGATCATTAACAGCAGTGTGCAATTTCGACAATTCTGTTAGGATGCTGTGAAGCTTGGTATGTGCCTCCATCTGATCTTTAGCATTCACAGAAGACTTGCCAAAAAAAAACCCTCAAATTTATAGTTCCAATTCCTGTAACCTCATCACTGGTTTGTGTTTGTGTTGTTCTGCCAACCATCTGGATTAACTCACGAGGATTAGTCGAAGAATCTTCAGCAGCATCACATGGTTGTTCAATAACTTCTGGCTGTGGAGGAATTGTTTATCCCACCTTGCGACTACTTGGTAAGGCCAGATCAGCTACCTGTGTGGCTGTCGAATAGCCTGCCAGATGACTATTGGTATGCTGTGAGGGATTAATACTTCCAAGTAAATTTCGGTCCGAGACACCGGCTACATGCAATTTGCCAAGTCCGGGTGTATGCGCCTCGGGCGACGTCTCGCCACGCACTGGATTACATGAATCATCCTTTTGACCATCAGATTCAGATGATTCCATCACATGAATGACATCTTGCATGGCTGATTTGGTAGATTCGCTCACACTAATCCCTTGTTCCTTATCAACAGGTGGCAGGCTTTTTGTTGATGCCTGTGTATAGGCCTTGTAGCGAATTCTCTTCGACATCAACAACAAATACTGAGACAACCGCCTTCCTTGTTTGCCGCCCAGCGAACCAAGTTCGTTTGCATGTCGACGATGGAAATGTCTGCTCAAGTTTTTCTCGTTACGAATGATGGCATTGCAAATGTAGCATGTTGCACTTTTTTCTTTTTTCGTGGTGCCATATTTCAGTGCTTTCAGATGATGATATTTGAAGAGCAACTTCTCATCTCAGTAAATCACGTCCTTTTCGACAAACTCACTTTGCATCTCACCCTTAAGTACTCAAATAGAAGGATTGGCATCTGGGGAGGAAAAATTACATCACCACCACAAGACAGTAAACTATGGTTCACAAACCAAGTCACTGCCCTACAATTTGTTTTCCTGGATTCTGAAAAAGAGAAGCAGGTGCTTCCTAACTCATGCAGCACTTCAGACTTGCAGGGCATATGTTCAGGTAAGCCTTAAGCTAACCTTCATAAAACAAGCTATATATCATTATCAGCTGGTTTCTATTCAGAATAGGCAGTCCCATGTTACCCCAGTAGGACATCGACATCGAATATGATACTAACAATATGACATACGACAATATGACATGACATCGAATATGATACTAAGCCAGGCAGCAAAATGTACCAGTTTTAAGCAAAATGTTTTCATGGTACAACATGTCCTATGGACATATCTGTCATGTATTAAGGCAGATGAGCATTACATATATCTATCACTTTTCATACTTTGCAAGCGTGAGAGGTAGGGGGTGTGGGGGTCACTACTGTAATTTGAGACATCCATGGCAAAAACTTCACATTTTGGATCATGTGTGCCTTGTACTCAAGGAAAGGAGATATTTTCAATGGGCAAAATGCACAATGCTCATGCTTCCCATAAACACCACAATATCATTTTGATGATCACTTTTTAAAAGTATTGTTAGCCTATGAGGGTACAATACTATAAATGCATCTAGGACAATTTTGAGCTAGGCAACATATGCTATGCACAAATCATTATAGGACAAAAGCATGTATTGTTTGCAGCTGTTTTTAAAACAGGACTTATTTTGCTAGAGGTTATGACCCCTACTTCATATATATACTCACACATACATACACTATTTGCTTTTTTGTGGTAAACACAAAACAAATGCAGACTTAAAAATGGTAAACTTTGCATTAAGATCTATTCATTTTTGTGTGATGCAACCTCCAAATGCAATGTTTATGCAGCCTAAGCTGTTCTTGAAGAAAAACTATAAATTTTTGGTAAATTTGTGCTTTCAATTGTTTTATGAGTGCTTGGAATTGAACTTCCCAATACAAAGTTTATGAAGGTGACTAAGATGATAGGACCACTCATTTTCTGTGCAAATGCTTACTTTTCAGGTTGTGAGCAAGATAACTCCACACAAATTTGTTTTGGTTCAGATATACAATGAAAAGCATACAACAGTATGAAAATAAATGTTTAAAAAATAATAAAAATGCAACAAAATCTAACCTAGACTAACCTCTCTTTGCAGAAAAAGTCTGCAATATTTTTTGTCTTCACAAACATAAACTATCCTAGTCAAACTAAACTCATTTATACATGTGTAGCACTTTAGTTCCAGAGCACCACACACTTACAACTCATTGCCACCTGAGCTGACATGACTTCCTTTGTCGATCTTTGGTCACCACCTATTGGAGTACCTATTTGATGTGCCACCTGTGCCAGACTGATTGACTGCTCAACTTGGTGTATTTCATTTATTTTTATTTTATTATGTGATTTTAACACACTTTTTTACCTTTTGTGCTGTGTTCTTTTATCTATTTCATGAGATGTCATAATAGCCACAAGTCCATTGTGGATGACCTCAACAAAGTCTGTCTGCCTATCTTTGTCTGCATCATGGAGGCAAATGTGTGTAAAATGTTTTGTGCAGATGGGGGAAACCTGCCCACCCAACATATTCTTCAAAAATGGCTCCTGGTTATACCAGTTGATATATGCCACTCTTTGCATACATGGTTAGAAATGTCTGCTGCATTGCTTAAAACAACAACACAAATCTTCAAATTTGTTTTTAGTTTAAGGCTGTCAGTCAAAACATTTTGTATCATCACACCACAAAAATCAGTGCTGATGCACTTCCAACATATCAGCAAGAGAAGTGTTCACAGCAATACTAGCTTCTTTGTTATATATATTATGTTATATTGTTTCAAGATCATGCTAGGTCACTAATGTCAACTCAGGTCAAGTTCATGACAGGTCAATGCAACCACTCATTCATTTGTAAGGTTCTCATAAACACAAACTGAAATAATAGTCCTGTGCTTCATGCAATTTTGCATGCTACTGCCTACTTAAAACTTGGTTTTGTCATTGTGAACTAGGGTTAAAATAATGGTTCCTCATTAGGTGTGGGATGTTCAAACAAGCACAGTGGGATGTCAAAATTTGTCATACAATTAGTGTCATTTAAATAGCTTTTGATGCCCCAGACTCAACTTTGAGGTTGTGGTGTAGGTTCCAAAGAGCAGGATGTTGATACTTCTTGCAGAAGAATGTCAATTGAACATTTGGAAAGTGGTAGATTACACCCTATTTGTCAAATAATCTCTCACTGTGCCATGGAAACCAGGATGTCATTCTGGGCAATGGCATCACCAGACAATTGTGTCCAAATTCTGCATGTTCTTCTTTTAAAGGGTGACCAGAGGCATCACTAATGTTCATCAGGTCCTCATGCACTTTTGTAGACTTCTTGCCATGGGTATCACCACAATGTGATGCCAGGGCAACCAGGGCAACCTTCTGACCAGACATCACCAGAATGCAAACAGGGCAAACTCCAAATGCTTCGGGTCAGGGCATCAACAGTCAAGCAGTTATCTTTGGACACTGATTTAGTGTTGTTTTAGTTAGTTAGTTAGTTATTGGGGTTTAGGGGCGCATCAACTGCAGAGGTCATGCAGCGCCCTTAGTGTTGTTTTAGATCCATGCAAATTGGCTGCATCTTGGTGAGGTGTTGGAACATTGGAATGAAGTAATAAGTAGGATGAAACTAAATGAAAGTGTTGTTGATTGACTTGTGAAAGTGGTGCAGAACTGAATTCAATTAGCATAAGTTGTGGAATGGGATGACAGGTTTACATTGAGGTTGATTGGTATTGTGTGACAATACAAGCAATCAGGATTTTGGGTGTGAGACATATGCATCTGGACATTGAGTTGATGCTTGCAAATAATTCTGGAAGGGGACAAATAATTTTAACAACAGAAAAAAGGGTGGGTGGGATGCAGGGTTAAAATAATTGTTTTTTGTTAGGTGTAACATATCGGAACAAGCAAAGCAGGATGTCAAAATTTGACATGGAATTAGTGTCATTAAAATGCTTTTAAAACCTTTCAGACTCAAATTTAAACAAATGGTTTAGGCATTTATGACTGTACCTATTAGTTGTTTTCAGATTCATGATATAGGAAGAGCTATATTCTGGATAGAGAAAATCATACCCGTGCTACAAACTGGTATTATACTCTATATCACATCACATATAAACACCAGAAATTGCATTGCAAAATGTTTGTGTATCATCATTCCTTATTGATAGTGCAAGGAAACACAAGGACTACATAAGCATGCATCAAGAATCAGGATGTCAATACTTCTTGGACAAGGATGTTGATTGGGTTTTCAGAGTGGTATATTCCACCCTATTTCACAAATAACTTATCCCTGTTGTGAACCTAAACATTTTCATACTTCACTCATGTATTTCAGCCCTTTCTTAGAGAATCGAATTGTACCAGGCCACCACCTGCCTGGCAGGTGGCCAAAAAAATTCTTTTATTTTATTTTTTTTATATTTATAATACCCCACACAACAAATGGTAAAAATAACAAGGATGATAGATAAATTATTTTAAACCGTACGTAACTGCCCTGATAAATAGCTGACATGTGACCCGAGGTCAAACACCAAATCTTTCATCTGTAGTCAGTTTTACAGCAGAAATTTGCTCCCAGGTCATGTGTTCTAAGGACCAAGACAGAGGGAGAAGATCCTGCATAATTATGTGTATAAATTAAAAGCAACCACAGAATCAAATTCTTACATCAGTTTTAATCATTAAATTTATTTTACTATTGATGCTGCTGAAAATAAGTAGAAGTGAACTTACAACCATCAGCAAACTGCAATATGCCTTCTCATTTATGTGCAGACTGCACACAGCTCTATGTAATATGACAGCCAATGAATAACTGCCTGATGACAAATTGGCACTGTGGTTAAATTAGTGAAGGATGAGGTTATAAGCCATCTTCCTGAGCAACAGTAGAGGAAATGATAACATACCCATAGCCATACCTGTCACTTCTGACATCTGACATGCTCACAAAACACAACTAATAAATGTTCACAACACATCCCATGAGTACGATGTTTGTGCATCAACTGATGTTACTTGCTGACTATAGTTGTGTTGGTTTTGGAATAAAAAATGTTGTTTGTTTGTTTATTGGTTGGTTCACCACACACTTTATGCCCATTCACTGTTAATGTCGCCGCCCACACTGTTTTGCCGGTGGGCCGCAGGATTGCAAAATGTCCAGTGGTGCTAGAGTGGAATATAAAATGGTTTAAGAAAAAATACACAGAACAATTTGTGAAATCTTTTCTCACCATGAAGCATTTTTTCTGAAAAAGTTCAGAATATTTATTCAAACCAATTCTTATTAATATTAAGGTTTAATCAGCTTTTTTTAGTTCATGTCTGGAATGTTTAGTTGAAGCAAGGAATCCTTGCTTCAAGTCAATCCTTGCCAAGGATTGAATTGACAGGCAAGCAAATTGCCACTGCAAAACTGACCTGCATTTTACATAATTAGTTATATTCAAAACATCATTGATCCCAATTTAGGAGAATTTAAACAACTGCAGCAACCAATAATGCTGTCAAGGTAAACCATGCAAAACAAGTCAAATATGATGTAAGTTCACATCATATTTGAGGTCATAAGGTAAAGACACCATAAGGTAAAATGAGGTCACATTGTGACCTCTTTTTAACTTGAAGCCATTGACCTAATGTCATGAAATTTGCACACAATAGAGGCTACCATCACGTCCATCTACCCTGAAAATTGTGTTACTCTAGGTATAATAGGCGAGATCTTGCTTCCCCCTCCCACAAGGGAGGGAGAGTAAAATCCACAACCCAAATCTCCAGTCTGTTTGTTGTTTTCTTGGTTTTTTTAATGTTGGATGTTTTTGGGAATAAATGTTGAACTTGGCATAGAAGCATAACCATACATATCCCCCTTGCTTGCTCGTTTGCGTCTCGCTATGACTTTTTTTCTTTGTTCGGTGCCGATGCCGAGGAACAAATGTAGTAAAAACAAACAAATCCAATGTAGAACTTTTCCTACAATCCCATGTTGTTGTAATTGATGAATTAACCTTCCATGTGGAACTTTATCAAAAGCTTTGCTAAAGTCCAAGTACACAACATCCATCCTGCTTTCATTGTCTACTTCTTTGGTAACATACTCAATGCCACTAGACTCGTCAGTGGATTAAGTAACTTAGAATATGGAGAAAGGCTTAATGCATTAGATATGTACTCACTCAAGTATAGGAGATTAAGGGGAGACATGATTGAAATGTACAAAATTGTTAGAGGGCTAGATCAGGTCAATTTGAATGATGCTCTGCAGTTTAGAGTATCCCATAGGGGTCATCAATTCAGGTTAGACAAAATGAGGTGCAGGACAGTTAAACGACAACAGGTCTTCAGTCAAAGGGTTGTTGACCAATGGAATAGGCTGCCTGCTGATGCAGTGGGGAGTCCCTCATTGAATGTCTTTAAAAGTAGGGTGGATAAATTTTTTAGACAGGAAAATGTTGTTTTTGAATTCTAACTTGTGATGCATGGGATATTGAGTATTTTCACTAGCTATATAGGGTATAACATTATGCTAGTATTATGTTGTACTATATGGGGTGTACCTAGCAGTGGATTTGGCAACTTCCTTTGCGATGTCATACTGATGAGATTGGCTGTGGTGGCACAGGTGGAGGGATTGCATGGGTTTGGAATTGATAGGTGTGAACATGTACTTTCTAATATCTTCTAGACAGGCTTGACCCAGATGGGCCCTTGTGGCCCTTATTAAGCCTTAACACTTTATGACTTTATTAACAAAGGTGAGCGTTGGCGCTATAATTGCCAATTCTAGGTGCTTCACGTTTACGCTAGTTTCAACACTGGGCCAGGCGAAAAAAACAAACAAAGCTACTTCACGTGGGAAGGACTAAAAAACAGACACCATCTCACCGACACGGTTTGACCGACACCATCTCGCCGACATGGACCATCTCAGCAACCGCTGGCTCGATCTTCATGAAACCTACACCAAACGATCGCCAGTGTGCCAGAGGCGTGCCGTTTGGACTTTCGTGACCTTGGGTCAGGTCAAAGGTCACCAAATTGAAGAAAAACATAATTTTGGAATTATTGACATGGCTGATCTCGGCAACCGCTGGTTCGATCTTAATGAAACCTTCACCAAACGAACGGCCGTGTGCCGGAGGCGTGCGGTTTGGACTTTTGTGACCTTGGGTCAGGTCAAAGGTCACGAAATCGCAGAAACACAATTTTAGGCTAACCGACATGACCGATCTCGGTAACCGCTGGGTCGATTCCAATGAAACATTCACCAAACGAACGGCCGTGTGCCGGAGGCATGCCGTTTGGACTTTCGTGACCCTGTGTCAGGTCAAAAGTCACGAGATCGCAGAAAAACCATAGTTTTAGGCTCACCGACATGGCCGATCTCGGTAACCGCTGGGTCGATTCCAATGAAACCTTCATCAAACGAACGGCCGTATGCCGGAGGCGTGCCGTTTGGACTTTCGTGACCCTGGATCAGGTCAAAGGTCACGAAATCGCAGAAAAACACAATTTAGGGCTCACCGACATGGCCGATCTCGGTAACCGCTGGGTCGATTCCAATGAAACCTTCACCAAACGAACGGCCGTATGCCGGAGGCGTGCCGTTTGGACTTTCGTGACCCTGGATCAGGTCAAAGGTCACGAAATCGCAGAAAAACCATAGTTTTAGGCTCACCGACATGGCCGATCTCGGTAACCGCTGGGTCGATTCCAATGAAACCTCCACCAAACGAACGGCCGTGTGCCGGAGGCGTGCCGTTTGGACTTTCGTAACCCTGGGTCAGGTCAAAGGTCACGAAATCGCAGAAAAACACAATTTTAGGCTCACCGACATGGCCGATCTCGGTAACCGCTGGGTCGATTCCAATGAAACCTTCACCAAACGAACGGCCGTATGCCGGAGGCGTGCCGTTTGGACGTTCGTGACCCTGGGTCAGGTCAAAGGTCACGAAATCTCAGAAAAACCATAGTTTTAGGCTCACCGACATGGCCGATCTCGGTAACCGCTGGGTAGATTCCAATGAAACCTTCACCAAACGAACGGCCGTATGCCGGAGGCGTGCCGTTTGGACTTTCGTGACCCTGTGTCAGGTTAAAGGTCACGAGATCGCAGAAAAACCATAGTTTTAGGCTCACCGACATGGCCGATCTCGGCAACCGCTGGGTCGATTCCAATGACACCTTCACCAAACGAACGGCCGTATGCCGGAGGCGTGCCGTTTGGACTTTCGTGACCCTGGGTCAGGTCAAAGGTCACGAAATCGCAGAAAAAAACATAGTTTTAGGCTCACCGACATGGCCGATCTCGGTAACCGCTGGGTCGATTCCAATGAAACCTTCACCAAACGAACGGCCGTATGCCGGAGGCGTGCCGTTTGGACTTTCGTGACCCTGGGTCAGGTCAAAGGTCACGAGATCGCAGAAAAACCATAGTTTTAGGCTCACCGACATGGCCGATCTCGGTAACCGCTGGGTCGATTCCAATGAAACCTTCACCAAACGAACGGCCGTATGCCGGAGGCGTGCCGTTTGGACTTTCGTGACCCTGTGTCAGGTTAAAGGTCACGAGATCGCAGAAAAACCATAGTTTTAGGCTCACCGACATGGCCGATCTCGGTAACCGCTGGGTCGATTCCAATGACACCTTCACCAAACGAACGGCCGTATGCCGGAGGCGTGCCGTTTGGACTTTCGTGACCCTGGGTAAATTTCACCAAACGATCGGCCGTGTGTCAGATTTGAATCATAATTTTTGGCTTCTATAATGATTTCAATGTTATTCACTTCCTATCTTATTTACAGCACTCACGAGGAACTAACGAATACTTATTTATATGACGTCAGTAATGATACAATGAACACTTGTTTTGGTAGCAAGTGACTTCAATGAACGTTCCATTTCAACAACCTTGGATAGTTCTCTTGGACCATGTGGTTTGCGGAGTTGCTGCTTGTGTTAGTATGAGGCTGATTTTCGTCCTTTTCCGGATCTTTAATGGATGTATATCTGAATGGAATGTTATTTAGCGGTAGGAGTTAACCAATTCCGAATAAAGTACAATGTTTACTTATAATTCTTCAAAATTTATTCACTACATTTTCGGAGTGCGCATGTGATGAACATTGCAATTACTATTGTAGGTAGTTGTGTTAAGTAATTTTAGCTGTGATTTTAGTTTGGTATATGTGTCAGTTTAATGGTAAATTGTAATGTCTTACCTTTAGTCTGTGCATCAAGTTGGTTTAAGCTTTGTGCACACAACTCGTATCATGTAATATGGTCTTGCTCAACAGAATATTGTAGTTTAATTAGCGATTGGATGAACTTTTGTGTGCAGTGTGAAAAGCTAATTTTGTGTTGAGCTTTCATTTTGTACAAAAAATAGTTACAGGGTTTGTTTCTGTGGCTTCACAAACATCCACAGGTCATTCCTGTCAAACCCAGTGGGTATTTTTATGCTGCCATCTTCCTCCAGTGGAGCAAAAGCTTCACCATCAGAAGAGCGGGGTCCAATTGTGATTTTTTTCACTGGAGGTTGTCATGGCACACTTGCTCAGTATTCATAGAGCCATCACATTTCCTTTATCTCAACAATGTATCCACATTTCCTTTATCTCAACAATGTATTCAACAATGGCCTAATGGTTAAGGTGTTGAGCTCTGGGTACTAAAGGTCCTGGGTTCAACACTAGCACCACTCAGGACATTTCCCAATCCCTCAGCCCTCCACCAAAACAGTGGGTGGAGCCATTAGCTGTGATTGTGCATAAAGTTTGGTGAGAACCAGCCAATAAATATACAATGTATGCAAGCCATCATCAGCTTACTCAGCCAGTCGGCTGATGGTGACATCAAACATACCAAGACAAGCTCCCAGAAGGTTTAGGTTAGGCTAGGTTATGTTTTCACCCCTTGGAGATATCCCTGGTGATTCTGTGGGGGTTATTCATTGCACCTGGCTGGATGTGTGTGTACATTTGAGTAATGTCACCAATAGCTGACTGGTGGTCTGCTGATGGCGACTCAGATGCACTGTTGATATAAAGAAAGTGTGAGTGGTAAATCTTTGAGTAAGGTTATCCACTTGATCCATATATTTGATGGTGAACAACATCCTCATGTCAAATGAATATAATCTGCTTGCATTGACAGAATACCAGGATCATTCTTTGCAACAGAAATATGGAATTGTCACAACTATGAACAATAATCTAAGTAACAGATGCAGACCACATCTTTTGTGGTCATTGATCTGTCATTCAGCCTAAGGGAAGACTATTACTCCACAGTTTGGATCTGCCACAATGTGGTGCTATTTGGATTTGGATGTGCTGCAATTTGGTGTGAACTAAAATTCCAATCATCAAGGTTGAGTGAGTTAAGATGGGAAAAGTTAGCATCTGGTAGAGAAGCACCTTGGAACCAGGGAGCATGGCGAGTCCAGACACCAGATTATAAGCTATATGCTAAAAAGGCAGGTTGTAAAAAACTGCAAAATGGAGATGCCTAGTGCTCAAATGCCTAGTGCTTCAATGTCTAGTCCTCAAATGAGATGAAAGGTCTTGCCTGGTCCATTCCATAGGCAAACATAAGTGCTAGTTGAAGTCCCTGAGGACACCTACATTGCCAAAAACATAGACAACATTGGGACTGTATTACAAGGCATGCTATAGACATTGTGCTATCATCATCATTATCATCATCATCACAATGGAAAGATTGTGGGTTTGAGTCTCACCTGTTGCTACTCTTCACCCATGACCAATCAAGGTGAGAGATTGGTGACACTACATGACTCAGTGGTCAATGTTTTGCCAAAATCAATAACCACCACCATCTTGATAGGCACAGTCTTTTAAGGGATACTCAACACAGAATTTGATCTTGAAGTTCTCAATGTGCATTTTTATCTTGAAGATCTCTACAACATCCAAGGATGGATGTTGCAAACCTCATTTAAAACTAGCAAAGCTTTTAATAAAGTTACACATCTGAGGCTAAGTCATCAACTTCAGCAACATGATTGTTGGGAGTGTTGAAAAAGTTAAATTATTCATGGAACAGGGTGTAAATGTCACTTAATACACACTGAATTGACATCCTTGTGAAAGAAGTACTACCATCATGCTTCTTGGTGCATGTTTGTGAAGTCTGCATGTCTTTTCTGTAACTGTATCCCATTCACAAGCATCATAATATTTTGCCCACTGCAGCATATCTTGGATCATGATGAAGAACATCCCTTAGTGAAATTTCAGGTGAAGAGATTATCTATGATGCACTGCTAAACAATGCCAGTTTATAGCATAGGTGTTTGCATAATTATTGTTGGTATCATTATCTCCAGAGAATGCACCTTTCAGAATATGCAAAATTGGAACAGTCATATGTATGCAATTATCTTAAACTAGGTTTGCAAGACTTACATGATTATAAATAGCATTGCTTCCATGGTGATTTTGACATCTCACTTAACATGCACCATGGAGGGCCTTAGAAAATTAGGCACACTGAAGGGGGTGGATTCCACCCCCTCTAAGATCTCAGCTCCTACTGAGGCTAGAGCAATGAAATTCGCAGGGTGGATGGGCACCACAGAGAACTCTACTGTATGCAAATTTCATAACCTTAGGTCAATATCTTCAAGGTCAAATGAGGTCATAAGAGAAAAATGTTCTGGTTGTGCATGAATTGGCTTCTCAGTGTTATGGATCGCTATTATTGTGTTTAAGTGCTCAATTGGCATTAATGATGTTATGGACATTACAAATGATCCAATACAGATGCTAGATCTGCCATTTGACCTCAGGTCACCTATGTAGGAGCACTTTAGCAGGTCAATACCTGCTCCAGTTACCAGAACCGGGCTGACCACCCGACTGCTCCGTTGGGAGGTTCAGCATAATTGACTTTGCAAAGAAAGGAGTGAAATACATGAATAAAGTATGGAAATGCTTCGGCACACAATGACACAGTATATTTTGGGATGTGTAGGGAGTAACATGTAAAGTGACATCAGTTGCATGACAGTCATTTGCCTTTTTGACAACATTCCAGTTGACCAAGTTTGGCTCTATTAGCCTATCATAAACTTTACCTGACTTGACCTTGGCGACCTAACATGACTTTTAAATTATATAGCATAACAATATGCATCAAACAAGTCCCTATTGTTGTCAAGAATAGTTCCCTTTTGCCAATATACCGGAAAGGCATCAGCGCCGATTTTTGTGATCTGGCGCTGCGAATTATTTTTATTTTAACGGCCCCTAGCTTGAAAAGTTCTCGGCCGATTTTCATTTTTCTTACTTTAAGCAATGTGCCGGACATTTCCAAGTAGGTACACAAAACATGGTGTGTATCAGCTAGTACAATATGGAGTTATGCATGAAAAAATTGGAGGGTGGGCGGATTTCGCCATCCCCTCCAGTTCGTGTGTTAGCCTGTCATAAACTTGACCTGATTTGACCTCGGTGACCTGAAATGACTTTGAAGCAATATAACATAATAATGTACACCAAACAAGTCGCTAGTTTTGCCAAGAACACTTCCCTTTTGCCAATATACGGGAAGCACATCAGCGCTGATATTTGTGATCTGATGCCGATAAAATTTTTGACTAGCGACCCCTAGCTTGAAATTTTTATGGTCGATTTTCATTTTTCTTACTTTAAACGACATGCTGGTCATTTATAAGCAGGTACACAAACAATCGTGTATATTGGCCAGTAAAATCTGGAGTTATCTACGAAAAACCGGAGGGGTGGGCGGATTTCGCCCTCCCCTCCAAGGCGCATGTTAACAAGGAATTATTTTAATGATGGTGGAGTACCACATGGCTCTTTCCTAGAGCCATTTGGAGCCTCCTGGGCACATCAACTGAGGTTGTCATGCAGTGTCTACAGAGGAGAAACCTTGAGATCAGTGTAAAATAATTGACGATGTGACCTGAAAATTCACAGTTAATGGAATTGTGCTATTTCATCCTTGTCTTAGGTTTTTACGAGTTTGCCACATGATGTATGGGCAGTCATCATGCACACCACTGCCAAATACTGTAAAATGCATCTGACTGAAGTGAAAGTCATTCCACTTTTTTAATCCTTCACCCGTCCCGTCTCGGGGGGGGGGGTCTTCAAACGCCCCCTCAGGTTTTTTTGCGGATAGCAGACGAACGGCGCGCGTCAGCGTACCCAAATTTCGCAAATCTTTTCCCACATCAATTTGGCATGCTGTTTCAAAATTTTGAAGTCCGGTCATCTAGAATCTACGAATTAGTCGAGGTCAAGTGAGGTCACCTCGAAAAAAGTTCAACCAGTGGTCACGCTTTAACGGATGCAGATATTTCAATGAAACTTTCAGAGTTTGCTTACCTTTATGAATGCAACAAAACGTACGAGTGGAATTCTTTTTTTTTCGTTTTTGACTAATAAATTTTGCTTATTTTCCAAATGGCAGTTCAAATAGAGGATTCTGGCTAAAGCACGGATTTCTTATTGGGGCAAGTTGACTTCCAACAACGTTTCTCGGTCTGCTCTACCCATTGGAAAAGGAAAATTAAGGAAAACTTGAAGGCTCAAAATTTTCAACAAAAAAATCGGGGTCCCAAAAAATTATAGCCCTGGTCAATTTGGCTGTCCTTTTCTTATTCCAAATACATTTTGTTTTTTCATATATCCCCAAAATTAACCCCAATCAACAGCTGAGTCATATAGCTTTGTTAATCTCACATTGATTGGCCGCTGGTGAAGAGTAGCAACAGCTGAGACTCGAACCTACAATCTCTTGATTGTTAGGTGAGAAACTTGACCCTAGACTACCTGTCCCCTTGTATAACATAGCACATGGATGATCCCTTACCTGGAGTTGCACTACAGAATGTTCGTTATCACAATGCTAGATCCCACAAATGATCAATTCGGGTTGAAGCACCCTAAATCCCAAATAACTAACTGAATCCCATATCCGTTATTAAAATATTAAAATCTGATTTATTAAAACTCAGTTCTGGCACAAAATGACCCTTGATGTCGATGCTACCTTAAACTCCAATCCACTGCCACCACCATATCCATTATGGTGAGCATAAGCATGCTATTTATCAACGGGATACTGTAAGAAGCAAGGGATGAATACCTCACTACCATGCCCCAAGAAGCACAATGTTGATACTTCTTTGGGAATGGTGTTGATTCAGTGCTCGGTAGGTGGTATATTCCACCCTATTTCATAAGCAATTTATCACTGCTTGGGAGAGTAATGAATTTGAAGACATGGCTGGATTCCTGCCAAAAGATCTCTTTGTTTTCATGGTCATGTTATGAGAATATCTCCTTGATTTCATGTTTTTGAAACATTAATGAGAACATGATTCAGATAAAGTGAGAGCTCAGAATGTATGCACTAAAAAGCAGTCATATGACTGGACTGGATTCCATGCTGACAATAATCGTAGGCGGGCAGATGTTTTGAGAATAAGTATAGTTTGAAGCTATTCTCAACGTTACCACTGACATGTGTGCTCAGTGAGCTCACCAAGGTCATCTGAGGTCACCTGAGATCACTAGTACATTCTGCCCATTATACTACACTGCATTGAGATAGAAGGCTGTAATTACCGTCATTGTTCTGGTGTCTACAAGATGTATTGATTGATACATTACATGACCTCCCTATGCTACATCATGACCTTGATTCAGGGTTAAAATATTGATTTTTCGTTAGGTGTGAGATGTCGAAACGAGCACAGTAGGATGTCGAAATTTGCCATGGGATTAGTGTCATTTAAAATGATTTTGATGCCTCAGACTCAAATTCAAGCTGTTGGTGTAGGTTCCAAGGAGCAGGGTGTTGATACTTCTTGGGGAAGGATGTCGATTGAGTGTTCAGAAAGTGGTATATTCCACCCTATTTCACGAATAATTCATCACTGCCTTGACTGAGGTCAGTTTTGGAGTAAAACATATTCCTGCTTGGGTACATAGTTGGCCTCGGTTGTCCGCTGTGAATCTCATGCACTTTGAGGTTGTGCATGAATATGCGAGTCAATAATTTACTCTATGACCTCTGCGAGGTCATCATAGGTCATTGCACATCACTGAAAATTACTTCTCACGGTGTTGGACTATAGTGATGGAACTGCAGGTATTAGTCACATCATCATCCACTAGTAATTCGAACCCAAAATCGAACTTCTTGACAAAAAATAATTGTCCACCCCATTCCTTTTTCTTTTTCTTTTTGGTCGAACAGACAAGTTGAAAGAATGAAATATTATGGATACGAGTCAGAAGAATACACTCTGGAATAATGGAAGTCCAAAGAATAATAGATGAACAAAGAGCAATTTGAAAGAATGTATGTTGCTGCATGACCGACGCAGTCGATGCGCTCTTAATCTCGAAATAATGTATGTTAGAGAATACAGGTGAAGATAATGCAAGTTTGAAGAATACAAGATGAAGGAATGCAACCTGAAATATTACCAGTTGCAGGAATACAACCTGAGATAATGTCGGTTAAATGAATACTGCATCCTAAGTTCAAAGGAAACTGTCTACCAACATTCTACACACATACCAATATCCATCTAGCCCTATAGACTTTATAACTTATAACATGTGTGGATCGAACTCCCAATCAATACATTTCGCCCATCCATGCCTGCTTAAAGGTCCTGCAGAGTGTACACCTACAGGCATAAGTCACATCCTCCTCCACCAGTAATTGAAACCCAAAATCGAAATTCTTGGCCAATAATAATTGTACACCCCATTGTTATATTGTTTTATTTTGTTGTTGTACGGACGAGTTGAAGGCATACAATATTATGGAAACAAGTCAGAAGAATACAAGCTAAAATAACGCAAGTCCAAAGAATAATACATCTATGAAAAGCAATTTGAAATAATACATAGTGAAAGAATACAGGTTAATATCATGCAAGTTTGAAGAATACAAGTTGAAGGAGTACAACCTGAAATATTACCACTTGCCGCGAGGTGATGAGAATACCGAAGAAGTCTGACGACCTGGCGACCCACAGCTGTTGTCGATCCATCGCCAGGTTTTGTGACCTGACCCGGAGTTATCACGGCTGTCAACGCGACGTTGGACAGCCGCCGTCACTACTAATCTTCTGCCGGCTTGCCGATACCTCAACGAGAAAACCGCGAGCCCAAGTTACCTGAACTCCTTTAACAAAATCCCTTCCGATTTTGACCACCAATTGGGCTGCATCATCAAGTCATACAATATCGCCGTACGATTCCTGTTTGTTATGTGTGCTAATCGACGAATAGATAGAATAGAATAGAGAAACAAACTGAATGAGTTGTGGAGAAACAAAGCGCAGTTGTGGTGGTTAACATGGATATATAACGAGGCTATGATGGCCCGAATTAAATAACAAATGGGAAACGTTGAAATAAATGCTCATGCACTCAACGCATGTGAACCTAAAGTCCTTTGTGACACTGTTGTTTGTTGGTGTCGTGCGTGTGTCGCATGTGTGTACGCGGACAGTGCTTTATGGTTATAGCACCACGGATGTGCGACCCACTCAGATCTGTTCGGCCCGGCAAAGCCAGTTGCTTGAGAGCAAGGCCATAGACAACAGCGTGTCTAGCCATGCCGCGTATAACGAATACAGATACCGTGATCGTGCAGTGCATTGGTAACGGACAGCGAGGCTCGAGTGTACACCACCACGGTTGGTGGAATGTATATGGCAGTCAAAATCGTTTTCCATTTACCTGGCCATCACGTCCTCATCCACTTAACGATCTCTGTTCCCCAGAACCCAGGACAGCCATCGACCCCCGCCCCTTTCGCTTGGTGAAGACGAGCTGACATCCGATCGGCAGGTCAGCGCGTGTCTGACAGGATCATCAAGCTGGATGAGTCGGTCCAGCTCAACTCATCACGCGCCACAGACAGTTCATGATAGCAAACAGGTGCCTGAGTATCATGGCTGGACAAGTATCTGACAGGTGGACTGGTCAACCAACTCTTGGACGTCCTGCATAAGAGGACGAAGAAGTCACCTGGTGATGGCGCGAGAGTCACCCCGCCCGAAGAAGACACTTCACAATGCGTGTTGTGGTGGATTCAAGATTCATTTCTGTCGACGTAGGCGTAGCTGCCCTGACATGGCGTTGAGTTTGTATGGGCAAAATGTACCTGCAACAGTGTCTCGTTTCCTTGGTGTGCAGCTTGACCATCATCTAACATACAGAGATCATATAAAAACACTCAGAGACAAATGTTTTAAAGCAATTGCAATACTGAAGTATGTGGCTCGTACGTCATACGGTGCTGATAGAAAGACACTACACCTGTTGTATTGTAGTCTGATCCGCTCGAAGCTTGACTACAGGGTGCGCGGAAAGTCCTGGCGCTTTTCTGGTATGCTTGCCAGCGCGCGCTGTGATTGGTGGCCAGTCTGTCAATGGCCGCAGGCGTGACCCTCGCCGACCCGGTCAGCCGGGGGGCGTGCAAATATGGCCTTCGAATCGCGTTCAGTCATGGATAAACAGACGAAGCGGCACCTTGTCGCTGGCTGCCTGCGCGCGGCGGCCGGGTTCGGCTTAACCGAGGCGCAAGTTGCGGAACGATGCAGCGTTTCTCGGCGAACGGTTCAAGCGGATAAAGGCGAAGATCCGATCTGTGGAGTCCTTAGAAGATGCCCCCAGGTCAGGTCGGCCGCGGTCGCTCAGAACTCCCGAGAACGTGGCCGCCGTGTCAGAAGCAATCGAAGAAAATCCGCGGCAGTCAATCAGAAAACTGGCGAAGAAGTTCAGCTTTCCCGAGACATCAATGCGGGAATTGATCCACCAAGACTTGAACATGGAGTCCAGAGTGCTCCATAACAGGCCGCGTTTAACCGAGGCCACGCGTCTCCGCCGTCTGGAGAAGAGCAAGCTGCTGCTCAACTTCTTCAAGAGCCCGGTGACCACCGGCTTCGTTCGGATCTTCTCCGATGAGAAGCTCTTCCACGTCGACGCCCAGCTGAACCGGAGGAACTCCCGCTACCTGTCCGACCAACCTGTTGACGAAGTGGACCCCCGGATTCGGTTCAACTCCGTGAACAAGCACCCGCAGAAGGTGATGGTCCTGGGTGTCGTCGGGTCCGACGGGCAGAAATGCCCCATCATCTTCATCGACGCCAACGAGAAAATCAACAGGCAGGTCTACGAGGGGCTCCTGGACACGCACGTCATCCCCTGGGTCAAGGCGACCTACCCGGAGGGCAATTTTGTCTTCCAACAGGACGGAGCGCCCGCCCACAACGCCACCGCCATCCAAGCCAAGCTGACAGAGGAGCTCGGCGGGCCAGATCACTTCTGGCGGAAGGAGATGTGGCCGCCTCAGTCGCCCGACCTCAACCCGCTCGATTACAGCGTGTGGAGCGTTCTGCAGGATGAGGTCTAGGCCACTTCTCATCCCAACCTGGAGTCGCTCAAGGCTCGCATCGTGGCGGCGTGGGAGGCGCTGGAGGCGGCCTACATCATCAGGACCTGCAAGGGCTTCCGCTCTCGCGTCGAGGCCGTCATCGCCGCCGAGGGCGGTTACATCGAGTGAGCGGTTGGTGAAAGGATGTGGCTTGTTGTTCCCAGTCACTGTTACGACCTGTTGTTGAATATATATGAGCCAGTTGCATTTGTTTGCGAAAATGTTGAAAAGCGCCAGGACTTTCCGCGCACCCTGTACGCTTGTTTTATATACAATGGCGCGTGAGCTACTACAAAGCGTACGCTTGACCCAGTACATCATGCCGCGGTACACATAATTACGGGGGCATTTCGCGTGCTAGTAGATGCTCATCAGCCTCCACTGTCTATGCGACGAGACATGCTAGACCTTCGATACGCCTGCAAAATGCGACAGTTCCCGACACACCCATCTTATCCGGCAGTTTTTCTCATGACGCGCACGCGATTCTTCGAAATCACATTAGGAGAGGAACGTCATACTATGTGCCAATGAAGACGCTCCTGGGACAAATGGAAATACGACTACAAGGAATTCGGCAATATGAAGAATTGTCTGTTCCTCCGTGGGAGCTGATCTCCCCGTCTATCGATGTTCCCCTTGCTGACAGGAGAAAGCGAAATGTCACAAAAGAGGAGTTGCACTTAAACTCGTTAGAACATATATCCACGATGTACCAAAATTGCCTCCACCTACACGGCCGGCTCGAAGGTAAACACCGGAGTGGGTGGTACCTTTGTGACAGGATCCGTCAAAAGATCATTTTCCCTGCCACCACATGCCACGGTCTTCACTGCCGAGTTGATTGCCATCAGCAAATCACTGGCATACATCGAGGTTGATGACGAGGTTTCACATGTTATCCTGACTGACTCTCTCAGCAGTCTCTTGGCATTGCGTAGTTTCTATCCCCAAAACGTCATTGTACAAGACATTTTATTACAACTCACTTCGCTCCATCGTATGGGAAAGCAAGTCACACTTTGTTGGATTCAAACACATGTATGAATCCGCGGAAATGAGCTGGCAGATCAGGCTGCAGGGCGTGCGGGATATGCGCAATGTCGTGCGCTTCCACTTCCAGCAAGTGACCACTACCAAACTATATCATCATTTCCTTACAGGCAGTGACAGGAAAGCTGGCACCGAATGGAGCAAGGCAAATTAAAGTGAATCAAACCACACTTAACGCTATGGCCATTGTCATTCGGCCGAGCTAGGAGGGACGAAGTTGCCATTTGTCGACTCAGAATTGGACACACGCTAGCAACACATATATACTTACTGTGCGGGGACGACAGGCTGAAATGCGTGAAGTGTAATGCCGCGCTGGCTGTGCATCACGTGCTGGTGACGTGCCCAGCATATGCAGAAGAACGCAGGCGGCACTTCGGATATGAAGCGCATACTCTTAGATTAGTGGCAAGGATCCGGAGCCTGGGAAATTTTGGACGACTCCGGCTCCGGCTCCCGGCGGCTCCGGTTCCGGCTCCGGGAAAAATGTACCGGCTCCGGCTCCGTACATCCCAAACGTGATAGATCCATTAAGTAAGAGCTAGGATAATTTTTTTTTTAAACTAGCCCCGACCACTCAGAGGCGCTAACTTCAGACAATTATAAGTAACTTTCCAATATAAACCCTGTATCTCTCTTTAAATAAACACCAGCACCCGCCCAAATCACTTCTCGGTGTTATGACCTCGTAAACTGACGCTTGCTTCGTGCCGTATTGGAGCAATCAGAAGAGGGGAGACTCGAATCAACAACACTCCCGATCCCGCGAATGGTCCAAGGAATACCGTTGTAAATTGTAATGTTTGACCTCATCTCAAATAAGGTACAAGAACCCGTAGATGATTGAAACAATGAACTTAACTAAACTAAACATGGAACTATTGCATTGACTACTGAGGCTAGAATATTTTTTCTGGTTATTCTACCATTGTTTGCTGATATTTATACATGTTACTCGTATTTCAACATTTTTGCTTTTAAAAGTCCGTTTTCATACCATACCATACCATACTAGGTATGATGTGTTGCATTCATTTTCACGTTTGCTAATTTTGGTTGTTTAATTTCACCCGTCTCGGAGTCGGAGCCGCCCTGCTTTTGACGGCTCCGGCTCCGCATCCCTGATTAGTGGACTTACTTGGAAACGATTCCCGATTTGTATACAACAGAGCAGTTTTGGCCTTCCTCGCGGAGATACTAGTTCAAGTCATATATGTACCTGCCTAGGTGACATCTTACTCCCCCAGACATGTTTTACCCGAACGTGACAATCTGACGCGTTTCTAAGCTAGTCTGATATGGGTGCAGTATACTCCACATGGGTTGACGCACCCTAAAACCCCAATAATCATCAGCAATGCGTGTTGTGCGCGGCTCGAAACCTTTCTACGTTACCGGTCACGTTACCGCGTAATTGATCATGTTACCGCGATGTGTAACTGAGTGAGCCAAAATTGAGCGGTTGTGCGTGACGGATGCGTCTAAAAACTTTCAGATACGAATCTCGCAAAACCACGCGCCGTCGTATACTTCATTGCAAAACTACGCGCCGTCGTACGCTTCAGTTGCCGGTAAAACTGTTTTTATAACAAGCTGTTCCTGTTTAGTTAGTTATCACCCAGGCCAATACAAGGCCAGTAAGGGTTGTTGGACTTAAAGGTCGTATTATTGGCGTCACAAATAGCTTGGTAGTCAGGTTGGGCGTATTGACACCTACATCCTGTATAGATATATTGTTTCCAACCACACATACTCGCCATTGATCTCATAAATGGATTGGCAACAAGGCCGAACGTCCCAGCATCTGAATGCCCTGCTTACGTATGCTGCTTCCCACCACCCCTATACACATGCAGGATGTACAGGTGCCAGGATGCCCAGCCTGACTGCCGCCGAGCTATTTATGACGCCAATAGTACAAGCGAGGCGAATACTAAACTATCGCTGACATGAGATGTCCGGCGATCTGCAAGCGAAACATGCTTTTTTAATTCGTTTGGAGAGGGTTTCATTAAGGTCGAGCTAGCGGTTACCGAGATCGGTCATGTCTGTGAGCCTAAAACTGTTTTTTCTGCGATTTCGTGACTTGACCTGACCCAAGGTCACGAAAGTCTAAACCGCACGCCTCCGGCATACGGCCGTTCGTTTGGTGAAGGTTTCATTGAAATCGACCTAGCGGTTACCGAGATCGGCCATGTCGGTGAGCCTAAAACTATGGTTTTTCTGCGATCTTCGTGACCTTTGACCTGACCCAGGGTCACGAAAGTCCAAACGGCACGCTTCCGGCATACGGCCGTTCGTTTGGTGAAGGTTTCATTGGAATCGACCCAGCGGTTACCGAGATCGGCCATGTCGGTGAGCCTAAAACTATGGTTTTTCTGCGATCTCGTGACCTTTGACCTGACCCAGGGTCACGAAAGTCCAAACGGCACGCCTCCGGCATACGGCCGTTCGTTTGGTGAAGGTTTCATTGGAATCGACCCAGCGGTTACCGAGATCGGCCATGTCGGTGAGCCTAAAACTATGGTTTTTCTGCGATTTCGTGACCTTTGACCTGACCCAGGGTCACGAAAGTCCAAACGGCACGCCTCCGGCATACGGCCGTTCGTTTGGTGAAGGTTTCATTGGAATCGACCCAGCGGTTACCGAGATCGGCCATGTCGGTGAGCCTAAAACTATGGTTTTTCTGCGATCTCGTGACCTTTGACCTGACACAGGGTCACGAAAGTCCAAACGGCACGCCTCCGGCATACGGCCGTTCGTTTGGTGAAGGTTTCATTGGAATCGACCCAGCGGTTACCGAGATCGGCCATGTCGGTGAGCCTAAAACTATGGTTTTTCTGCGATCTCGTGACCTTTGACCTGACCCAGGGTCACGAAAGTCCAAACGGCACGCCTCCGGCATACGGCCGTTCGTTTGGTGAAGGTTTCATTGGAATCGACCCAGCGGTTACCGAGATCGGCCATGTCGGTGAGCCTAAAACTATGGTTTTTCTGCGATCTCGTGACCTTTGACCTGACCCAGGGTCACGAAAGTCCAAACGGCACGCCTCCGGCATACGGCCGTTCGTTTGGTGAAGGTTTCATTGGAATCGACCCAGCGGTTACCGAGATCGGCCATGTCGGTGAGCCTAAAACTATGGTTTTTCTGCGATCTCGTGACCTTTGACCTGACCCAGGGTCACGAAAGTCCAAACGGCACGCCTCCGGCATACGGCCGTTCGTTTGGTGAAGGTTTCATTGGAATCGACCCAGCGGTTACCGAGATCGGCCATGTCGGTGAGCCTAAAACTATGGTTTTTCTGCGATCTCGTGACCTTTGACCTGACCCAGGGTCACGAAAGTCCAAACGGCACGCCTCCGGCATACGGCCGTTCGTTTGGTGAAGGTTTCATTGGAATCGACCCAGCGGTTACCGAGATCGGCCATGTCGGTGAGCCTAAAACTATGGTTTTTCTGCGATTTCGTGACCTTTGACCTGACCCAGGGTCACGAAAGTCCAAACGGCACGCCTCCGGCATACGGCCGTTCGTTTGGTGAAGGTTTCATTGGAATCGACCCAGCGGTTACCGAGATCGGCCATGTCGGTGAGCCTAAAACTATGGTTTTTCTGCGATCTCGTGACCTTTAACCTGACACAGGGTCACGAAAGTCCAAACGGCACGCCTCCGGCATACGGCCGTTCGTTTGGTGAAGGTTTCATTGGAATCGACCCAGCGGTTACCGAGATCGGCCATGTCGGTGAGCCTAAAACTATGGTTTTTCTGCGATCTCGTGACCTTTGACCTGACCCAGGGTCACGAAAGTCCAAACGGCACGCCTCCGGCATACGGCCGTTCGTTTGGTGAAGGTTTCATTGGAATCGACCCAGCGGTTACCGAGATCGGCCATGTCGGTGAGCCTAAAACTGTGGTTTTTCTGCGATTTCGTGACCTTTGACCTGACCCAGGGTCACGAAAGTCCAAACGGCACGCCTCCGGCATACGGCCGTTCGTTTGGTGGAGGTTTCATTGGAATCGACCCAGCGGTTACCGAGATCGGCCATGTCGGTGAGCCTAAAACTATGGTTTTTCTGCGATCTCGTGACCTTTGACCTGACCCAGGGTCACGAAAGTCCAAACGGCACGCCTCCGGCATACGGCCGTTCGTTTGGTGAAGGTTTCATTGGAATCGACCCAGCGGTTACCGAGATCGGCCATGTCGGTGAGCCTAAAATTGTGTTTTTCTGCGATTTCGTGACCTTTGACCTGACCCAAGGTCACGAAAGTCCAAACCGCACGCCTCCGGCACACGGCCGTTCGTTTGGTGAAGGTTTCATTGGAATCGACCCAGCGGTTACCGAGATCGGCCATGTCGGTGAGCCTAAAACTATGGTTTTTCTGCGATCTCGTGACTTTTGACCTGACACAGGGTCACGAAAGTCCAAACGGCACGCCTCCGGCACACGGCCGTTCGTTTGGTGAAGGTTTCATTGGAATCGACCCAGCGGTTACCGAGATCGGCCATGTCGGTGAGCCTAAAATTGTGTTTTTCTGCGATTTCGTGACCTTTGACCTGACCCAAGGTCACGAAAGTCCAAACGGCACGCCTCCGGCACACGGCCGGGAGACGCCTCGGCCGAATTCGGAGCGACCGGAGGGCACTTTCTTCAGTGCGCATGCGCACGGTCTGGCGTTGTTGTGGACATTTCTGGTGGTTGTGTTTGGGTGTGTTAGTGTGTGCCGGGAAGCTGTATGCGGTGTTTGATGGTACGAAAAGTGGCTAGTTTATTTGGTAATCGTAAGTAGAATAACATGCTGTTTGGTGGATGTTTCCTTCAGTCTTGTCTTTGTTTTTAGTGGTATATTTGTTCCTTCTGCATGTTTGTGTCGGAGTACATGTGAAGCCCATTCTATCCAGTATGAATTCGGAGTGCAAAATGTTTTAAGAGATGAAATCTCTTAAAAGTGCCTTAATTCCCACCCTGCTCAAGTATACTCAGTGCACAAATGTACAGAGTGCACATTCATACTCAATACTTCTCAAGGTTTAGAGGTTTTAGACGTTTAGATATTCTGAACGTTGTGGTTTCTGGACCTTATCGCCTTTGAACGATCTAAAGGTTTTGACCGTTAGATACTTTTCGTACTTCGATGATTTAAATCATACGTATTTTGATACAGTAGTAATTTTGAACCGTTAGGTTTTTAATGAACAGTTAGTTGATTTGGACGTTCGGAGATTTCACCGTTTTAAGGTTTTGAACTGTTCGCCGCTTTGACACGTTAGAAGTTTTGGATATTGCTAACTGAAAGAAGTTTCCTCCGATTAGTGGTTTTGAACCGTTCGAGGAATTAAACTTTATTGTGGAATCTTAAATTCTTAAACTATTACAATCCTTACAATTTCTGATACGCCCCAAAACCTGACTTGGGTTGTTACGTTGAACAGCAATAATGCCGTAGCCTGTGGGGTTATGCGTTCAATACGTATGGTATGCAACCACAAATATTTATACATTTAAGAGGTAGGTACCTAGGAACTGTTTGCATTGAAATTTGGCAATCTTTTGCTTTCTGGCATGTCGAAGCATCAGCCATTTGCATGTAGGCACCAGGTGGGTAGGTAGGACCTAGACCAGTTGCATGTGCAACATGGCAGACAGCTCAATGGGGCTGCACAGCCTATGTATGGTCACATGGAAAAGTTGCACCAACCCTTGGAAGAACAGATGCACTAGCTGCACCAACTATTTGAAGCAAGTGTGCAAGGTGCAGTGCAAGAAGTCTATTTTGAAGGATGTCTGTTCATCCATTCTCAACGCTTCAGCTTGTAGACAATAGGTAGTTATCTATTTATTTATTCTCCATCGTTGAGAACTTTCCATGTTTGGAAGCCTTACATTTTGGAAAGTACTTCCATCATTGGGAATGCTAGTTTCCAAAATGCCAACCCAATCTACATGGTATTCATAAATCATTTATGGTATGTTGTGACCATTTTGTGGCATAAGCAGTAAGGTTTTGAAATTTGCAGATGATTTGAAGGTCTAGGGCAATAACAGGTCACAATGAGCATATCTTGTTACAAAAAGACTTAGACAAACTTGTGAATTGGTCCGAAGAATGGCAAATTAAATTTAGTTTTGATAAGTGTAAAATCATTCATGTAGGTAAGCAGCATATGAAGGCTCCATACTTGATGGGTGGTAAAGATCTATCAGTGACTCAACAGGAGAATGATTTAGGTGTTATTCTAAACACAAAATTGGGGGCATCAGAACAGACTGAGGAAGCCAGGAAGGAGGCACTGAGAATGCCCAGGGCAATCAATAGGAATGTATCATACAGAAGTGAGGAAGTCATCAGGAAGCTTTTCTGTGCAAATGTCAGGCCACATTTGGAATACTGCATCCAAGCTTAGTCTCCTAGCTATGAAAAGATTGTTGGCTTTTAGAGAGAGTACAAAGAAGGCTACAGAAATGGTTATTGGTATAAGCAACCTGGCATATGAGGAAAGATTGAAGAAATTGAATATGTTTTTTTTTCACATAGATGTAGAAGGCTGAGAGGAGATCTCATTGAGGTCTTTAAATTTGTCCATGGTCTGGAGAGGTGATATCTTGGGAAATGTTTTGAATTTAACAGAAATGATGCAATTAGAGGTCATAAATTCAAAATTGAAGTTAACCACAGCAGAACAAGGTTAAGACAGACTTTCTTTACCAACAGGGTAGTAGAACACTGGAACCAGCTGCCAGAAACCATTGTCAGTAGCAGCACATTGAACATCTTTAAAAAACAGCATGGACAATAATTATAAGAACAGAGGGCTGGCTTTTCAGTATTACAGGAGGGGCTGATTGACAGATATGGTGGGGATCTGGTTGAGTGTACAGAGTGCATCCAAGAAGGGCCCTTGTGCCTCATAGTTGTGCTAATCTGTTATGTCTTTGTGTCTTTATGACCACTGATAATGGAATGATCTGGTAAATTTGGAGATCAAGATAAAATTTGATTCCTTGGATTTCTTTCTTGTTGAATATACTGTTTTTTGATGTGGTTAAGATGGTGCAACCATTCATTTTCTCTGTAACTGAACTTTAATTCTAAGAAGGTTTATACAATTTATGACATCACCTGCATAAAACAGAGGAAAATGTGATACAATTTTAATGCTATCTTATGAAGTAATGCTGCAAACATTTACATACCTTAATCCTTCCATGCAAGAGGGCAACTTATTTTGTTAAAATGTACAATTTCAAGCTATTTTTTCCCCCAAATTTTATAATAGAAAACCTGACATAAACTAACCTAAGGTTGCCTGAACTGTTTTGAAGAAAACAAATTATTTGTTTTGCTCAATTTGTTTTCAAATTAAAATTTGTGTAACACAGCAAAAACTCTGACCTGACCTGACTTAGCCAAACCTAACCCCTTTGTATGCTTTATGGAGGTAAAAATGGTTGCACAACTTAATTTCTGGTTACCTTAATCTGCAGTAATACCTGAATTTCCTGATATGTCTTTGTTGCATTTTTTTACATGTAAGGATTATGCTTCAACTGTGTTTTCCTTAGTACCATGACCAAATTGACAAACACAATCGCTGAAAAACACAATTTTTCTTGACTGCTACAAAAATGAGGGCAGTGAAGATTGTTCCAAAATTGGCAAAGCTGGTGAGTCAGTATTCCCATTTCTGGGACCTAGTACTCTAAATTTTGCAGATAATCTCCAATAATGGACAATAAATGAACTGTTTCCAAAGCTGACATGTATATACATAGTTTTAAAGCAACTCTGAGCACAAATGTGGTACATTGTTAATAACTATAATATAAAGCAAATGTCAGCCAAGTTTGCATAGGTTAGATTAGGTCAGGTCAGGTCAGGTTAGTTTAGTTTAGTTTAGTTTTGTTTTGTTTTGTTTAGTTTAGTTTAGTTAGGTTTAGTTTAGGTTTTATAAGTTGGAAGTTGTTTTTGGCTATTAAGGAAAAAATAACAATTGTTTTTCTTTCAAAGAAGCTAATGTTATGCTAGGGTAGGGTTGTTGTTTTTTTATTTTTAGACCTTCATGATATAAATTAGTACTAATGTCTCCATTAAAAAAACTTCTGGATGGAGGTTTGTCTAGGTAACCTTACATCATGTGGCATTTTTTTATTTTTCAAGCATTTCATTTCTTATGTTGCCTAACTGAAGTGCCCTTCCTGCCCACTACCAGCCTTTTGCAGCTGCACATGTCTGACATTGCTGAACACTGTGCCTGGTGTATGTGCCATATCCCAACTTCCTGTGAAAGCTGTGGTGAATGGCCTCATGGCATTATGATTCATGCTCTGAACTAATCATACCATCTGCCTGCACAATTTGTCTGCATTTGTTAAATCATACACATGTTTATGCATGTATGGCATATGACATGTACCACCATCATGACAGTTTCTTGTAAATCATATAGATTATTGCAATTGATGTGACCCTAGACCACAATAATAACACAGAAGCAATCTTATCAATACAACTGTGATTTCAGATCAGCTGTGACGTTTTCTCCATCATGTCAGGCCCTTCATGTTCAGTGATGGACAGCCAGTTAGAAATACCAGAAACTGCCGGAAGTCCACCCAGAAATGGTGGGAGAACCACACTTATCCAGAACTCACTATGCATCGTGCATGAAATTCTCCTGTTCCCGAACTACCTTTTGATAAAAAATTTTTCCACTCTATATGCTATAAGCTCTTTATCTGAGACACTGCTCTGAAGTCCATAAGATTACCTATAATAGGCGGCAAATGGTTACATTTTATCTGCTATTTTATAGGACATGACAAACCACTCAGATGGTTCAACAGGTTGGTATGTCATTCCAGTGTGGGGTATTCTTTCTAGAATTAGAATCTTTGGCATAGTTTTATGCAACCGCTTGCTGCCTACCAAATACAAGGGAATGGGAAGTATTATCCTGTCATAGGATTAACACTGGCAGACCTGCATCATCAGTATAAAGATTACAATGGTAATCTGCCTCTGAACCTCTGCCTATGCCTATGACATTGCTCCATTTCACCCAAGCAGTCTTTTTTGTTCACTGGGCCCAGTATGGACCTGGACACCTTTCAAAGAGGACAATGCTTGCTCAGAATAGAGGCACAAAGTTTGATTTTTGGTATTGCTTCCATGTATGTATGTGACCAAGGATGTTGTACCATAGCATTTAGGCTATATCTTTCATGAACAGTTTTCCATGAGGCCTTAAAATAGTGAGGCACTGCAGATGTAGCAGGGTACAGCCTGTGATGCACAGTATGTTTTGTGGAAGGCATGGTTATATATGTGACATGATCATATAGAGATCAACCACACCTAAGTTGGAAAACTCCTGATATGTAGTTTGCAACTTTCAATACCACTACTTCTGTTTGGAAGTCCCTAAGTGGCATCAGATTGTGCATGGCTAGTGCATGAAAACCATTTATTGGTATTTTCTGAAAGTGATAAAATCGCATTCAATTTCGTGTATGCAAAGACCTGCATTTCTAAGTTATGTCTGGAAGCGTGTGCCACACATCAGCAAATTCAGGCATGCAGCAGACTGTATACAAGACATGCAAGTACATTTTTAAATCCTGAAAACTGGAAGAAAATATGACTATCAATTTATGTTCGCGAAGGAGCAACATTATGTTCATGCAGCGATTCCTAGAGCTGTATTTTGTCAAAATCCGATGTTCAGGATTCTCAGCAGGATCTGCTCCTCATTTAAAAGTTTTGACTTTTGTCAGTACAATAGACACTCCAAGTATTCATCCTTTTTGCTCATCTGAGATGTGCAGCTGAATTATCAGTGTTGTCAGATGTAGCGAACGACGACTCTAATGCAGCATAATGTTTGTCACTTCAGCATATGACTCACTTTTAATTGCATACATTTGGTGTTTCTTTGTGTACCACCTGGAGCCGTGACCCGTGAACTCAGCGTCACGTTCACATGTCACCAGTGTAAGAGGCAACTCGGAACGATGATCTGTCTTGATTTACGTGGTTGTAAAAAAGCCCACATCACTTGTTTGAAAACGTCGATGTAGATTAGTAGTGATGCAGATTAGTTTATGCACTTGAGTTTAACTTTCTCCGGGAAGGCCTGTCACATAACGCACCGGAGCATAGAGGCGGGTTTGGCCCCCTAAGAAGATGGAAGCACAGCATTTGGGAAGTTGACCACAGCTGTAGTGAACTCCCTTCAGTATATTTTATCGACCCTAGGCCAATGACTTCATGGTCAAATGACGTTGAGATCGGCCCGCCGCGACTCGCCTCTGCGCGACCGCGCCACGACGAAACCTGTG